>JANHGC010000258.1:54475-68425 GCA_027560395.1 Boaedon fuliginosus | reverse complement strand
GCGCTTTTGACAGCCATTCGGAAAGCGCGCCCACGAAGCGGGTAACCAGCGAACCGGGAGAAACCCACCCCTGGACTAGGCCCTCAAAAGCATGGGCACCACACATGCTTCTCTTTCATCTCCAGCAATTTTGCTCCACGAGGGAAGAAGTTTCCGAGTTTCCTTACTCTTTTGGCTTCTGCATGGTTGTGTACATTTGGATGTCTGGTGAAAAGTATTGCAACTTCATCAATAAATAATATTGACTCTATGCGTATTGGATTCTCATGAAAGGGCAGCAAGATGTTACAATGCAGCAGTGGAGAAAAATTGAACATGCCCGATACCGATAGATAGCTTTCACAAGGCTTGTCGGTATGCTATGAAAAGATAAGCAACAGCTTCTTTATTTGGTGTATTTCTGATTTTTTAATGAACATCACTTTTCAAAATTAGCATTCAGCTAGTGCATATTTTACAAATAACTCTTGCTAATACTCCAAACGATTTAACAATTAAAAAAGGTTTAGCAAAATAGGCATAAGTAAAGCAATTTACATTGTTCACAGTTATCTGCATTGTGTCTTTCTCCAAAAGCCTGTTCAACTTTGTGACTTCACAATTACTTTGATAGGACTGTACCCACATGACACAAGATTATACTTCATGATTTGAACACTCCTTTTTATCTAGAAAGATATGGAACATATCTGCAAAGTACTGTCTATAATTCTGTGCAACCTAAAGAAAGAGAGGATTATGAAAATCCTACCGGTAGCAGTAAAATAAACCAATTGAGCACCTTAAGTGAGACTAGAAATTTGGGGATATCTTAAATTTGGTCACAACAAGAGAAGACAACCAGGAAACTAAACATCTGCTTTAATTCTATCAAAAAGGCAACAGTATTCCCTGTAACACACATTTGGTTTATATTTGGTACTCTACAAAAACAAAATCCAAATCCTCCATGTATCCCTGTACGAGTAAGAAACTAAACTAGTAATGGTAAGGATACCTTACCCTAACTCAGAAGTAAAAATTAATGCACATATGTGACCATCTTTAACTGGAATCCATTTGTATTCCATCTGCTGACAAACAGTTTTGTACTTCCCTTCTCTATAGCCCCCCTGCATCTTCATTAGAATCTACTCTGAAGAATTGGGGCTTTAGCAAGATGGAGTCACGGACTTTGGGCACCTCTCTTTGGCTGGCAAAATCTTACTGAGACCAACGGGCTACTAGATGGAATGATCCAAATAGCCAATCTCTGCTGAATATAATTTTATTTCTGTGGATTAAATTTAGGAAATGGCTGCCTATTTTGTAACCATGGTAAGGAACCATCAGTATTACAATATAATAATGTGTAGATGCCTATTTTAGAAGTATGTTTAAGCCATCGGCTATAGCAATCTTTAAGATTTGGACATGTGTTGATTTTTGTCTTGGACCAGATAACACTCATGTTTCTGAGTTTAGCTACATAGTTAAATTTGTATATTAAACTTCAATTTTGTTATCAAAGCAGAATAAAAGCTAAAAAATGTTTCAAGTACTTTTGTTTATATAAGCTTCATTACAACGAAACTGATTAAATCTCATTTCACAATAATGGATTTGGATGGGTGTAAAATGTAAACAGTTTGATCCCAATAAAGCCATCTTGATTCAGGCATGCTTAAGAAGAACAAACCCTAGGGAGTGGCTCATGGATTAATATAAAATAATATTCCTTCCCTCAACTTGTCTGCCAAAAGAAATGTTTGCTCAGGAGACTCTATTCTATCATTGACAGAATAAAATGCTAGACCCATTGCATTGTTTTAACTATCCCGTGAAATATTACATTATATATTTAATTTAAATGTTCATGGATACTTTTAGAAGCTTGGTATTTTGTTTTTGTGGGTAAACAACGTAAACATTGCTTTGATTTGCAAAGGCTGAAATTTCATTTTTTTTTCTTCTATTGGAGGATTAGAGCTAATAGCACTATTTTTATTCTTAGGAAAAGTTGACCTCTAAAATAAATGAAGACCGATTATGAAGCTTGACATTTTATGTAACAGTGAATTCCAATATCGAGAAAGAAAGGTTTACCTTTCTGGCTCAGTAAGGTTGATAGTGGATTTAAAAACATTTAATGTTTTAAAACAGTATCATAGAGGAAGGCATGTTTTGTCTCCTATCCAAATATCAACCTTTCCCCCCCCCCCAATTGCAGCTTGGCATTGCTTCTACCTGCTTTAACTGTTCAATAGAAAATCGTATTTCAGATAAATATACTCCTATTTTTCATCTGCTTCCCCAAAGTGCTTTTCTATCAAGAAAGTCTCCAACCACATCGGGATCACTCTCAAACATTTCAGCACCTATAGCAGGAAAGCCATCCAAATAGGTTATCAATTGAATGGATCTAACTATACTGAACTGGATCTGAACTGATTGCATGTGAACCGTCTTCTCTCTGCAATTGAAAGAAGCAATAAAATTTGCAGGGAAGAAAAAGCTTTTGAAACTAATTCCATGCTATTTTTGGATACTGGGAAAAGCTATGAGAGTCAAACATTATTCTTTCCGGTACTTCAGCGTGGAGAGTAACAAGGTTATAAAAGGTTTCCATTCCCAAATATGTTATTGGGGTCCACAAATTGTTTGATGGATTTCAGCATCCCAAAGCCAACGTCAGACACACATTCTTTCAGCCAGTGTTTTCGTAACTTGCCCACTGGAAGAAAAAAACAACAAAAAGTGTCTTTAATATTCACCATAATAGCAGGAACCAATTAATCTTATGGCCATGAATGAACAAACACTGGGTGATAAATGCTTTTATTCAAAAATGAGAAATGTTTTGCTTTATTTGATTTATTGAGCCCACCAGACTATCAAGCTCATTAAGTTCAATGTATTCCCAAAGGAAACCTGGATTCAAGACTGCCTTTTCTCTTTACAAAGTATGAAATTTAGATCAAGTTTAGGCAAAGATGATGTCTTGCATTAAATATAATTAAACTGAAGCAGCATATATTTACATGTGAGTAGAGAATTCTGTACTGTTTTAAACAAACAATGCACAGGCTATAATGAACTAGACAAAGTTAATTTATAAAAAAACACTCAGGTTATCAAATAAACCAGAAAATACATTTCTCAAAAGTAGAGTGACAGATTTTGGCTGTAGTTCTATCTGTATCTATATTTAGGAATAACTTCCTCTGAACCCAGTCAAATACTTTATTTGACCAAATGTGGATAGATACACAAGGAATTTGTCTCTGGTACAGATGCTCTTATTGTACATGCAAAGCAAAATAATACTATTACTAATACTAATACTAATAATATTGTTTGCTGTGTATGTTGTCAATAGTAATCCCAATGAAATAGGGAGTAAAGAAAGTAATAAGATAAATAACAATACTACAGCCCACACGATGTGGGTTAATAGACATTAGCTGTTGTTTAACCTACATTTAGGTACTACAGTTGCATTCAAGACCATTGCCAACTGTTACTATCGTTACATAACTTTTTTGGGAGGAGGAGGGAGGGGCTTCAAACCATTCTTGACTGCTACTGACTGCCTGGACAGGTCCCTGTAATTTTTCCGGCAACGTTTTTGGAAGTGGCTTGCCCTTGCTTTCTTCCTAAAGCCAAAAGGCCCCAAGTCACCCAGCTGGCTGTGTGCCTTTAACTACTACCCCAAGCTGGTTTCCTCCCACAACTTAGAAAATTATAAATATGAATATAAACTTAACGACAGTTTATAACACACACCCATAAAACTACAGTTGCTTTAAATGAAATCAGCTCTAGCATTAAGCAAGTATAACAGCATTTAATCCTTGATTGAATACATGGAAGCAGGTGCTGAATACAGCATGAATTTAAACCAAAAGCTTGATGTATGAAAAAAATAAATAAGTCGCAACCAATGCCTCTTGTCTTGGCTGCATTAGATGCCTCCCCCTCCCCCCAAACTAAATCTAGGATGTCCCATGCTTGAGGTAGCTGGTTAAATTGCCTCAGGGATAATGAATGATATGAACACCGACTGAGAACAGAGTATTATTGTTTCTTTCCCCTGCCAAATATCAGCCTGTCACCAAGCTCTCTGGAAAAAAAAAAAAGCCAGGCTGACCAGGAGTGCGTTCTCAGCCACCGATGTGCCAACCAGAGCTAAAGAGACAATGAATAGTCTAAGCCACCATACTCCATTATCTGTAATATTGTTTAAGTGAATGTATCCTGTGGATATAGATGTAATTGGCCAAAAAAAGACTGAAAACAACTGGTCCAACAAGCTGGAGCACATTAAAGCCACAGCAGGATGTCCAACAGCTAGCAGGCCTGTCTCTTCCCCACCTCCACAATAATGCGACTCCACCAGGGACTGAACTGATGTCTGAGCAGCCACCAAACAGCCACTGCATATTTAATGAAGTTGCTCACCGAGTGCTGGAAAACAGAAGGTGCTTGGACTGCATCATTAGTTCTGTCACTATGATAATTTACACATCTATCTTGTCACATTTTCTATGCTTTATACTTTTACAATAATAAATCTAACATACATTTGATTAGCGAACCGGAAAGTAAAAAAGCTGTGCAGCGCACACCGGTGGTCTTTTATGAACATATTTGGTAAAGAAATTAACCCGTTTGTAGCGTACAGTTGCAAACCCTGAATGTCAATTTGCACTGTGTTAGAAGCCCCACAGTTGCTTTTTTGCAAGTATAACCAGGCAAGGTGCTGTTTAAAAAAAGATAATTTTATTTTGCTTGGAAAATATAGAGCCGTTTCTCAGATAAAATAACAGATCCACCACCTGACTACATGAATTTGTGAGGCAGAGTATCTTGCAGGGAAAGGTGCAACCTGCTTTGCCTCTTTTCCACAGTGTATAATATAACACTGGTTTTTAAATATCCAAATTATTTGTTAGTTGCAATCACCGATGTACATATATAACAGGCATACATACGTAACGCTCCTATTGTGAATCTTTAATCTTTATTATGCTTTAAGCTTACAGTTACGGCTTTTATTCAACCTAATTCATTTTAATTAAGACCTTTTCGGGTCTAGTGAAAGACCTAAAAGTGCATTATTTTATTCTGCAGCATTTAATTTCTCAGTTACTGCAATTGCTTGCTTTTACCCTCCCATTCAGCCACCCTCTTAATATCTATAGTGGATTTGCTTCAGTGACATAGCTGAATAACAATTTACTTGAGACCTTGAAACTGCAAGTGAATATTCATGAACATTTCTTCAATAAACACATAAAAATACTGCCTAGCTGATAACTGCTAAGTTAATCAATCAAACCATTTTTAATCAACAGAAACAAACACAAATGTGAAAGATTAAGCTATCTTGAATATTGCAGAAATATTTAAGAACCTAGCAGAGTTTTGAAAGCCTTTTAATTGCTTGTTTTTATTTCAAGTGATTATTTTATTCATCTGGGCTCAACGATGCTACTGTATCTCCTCAAGATACTTATTTTAACACATTTGGTATATTATAGTGGACTGCTAAATTGAAATAACATGGACAGCCCTAACATGAGTTACTGTACTATAATACACAGACACACACATGCAAGCAAATGACAGCAGTGACCAGCTCACCAATCCTGAACAGACTCATCAATGCAAAATCTGCACTTTTCATGATTCCTCCTCTGCATTTCCAATGCTATTGGCAACTGGGAGGTTAGCATAATGGAAGCGAGTTCCAGGGAAATTGGAAATGTCCTCTAATCTCTCAGCAAATTTTGTGTTCAAAATAAATGCTTTCCTGCGGAATGGAAATGTTTCTTTTTTCTGGTTTCAAATTATCCTTAGCTAACATTAAATGGTATATTTATGTACAAAATAAATACTGAGAAGAAAGCAACGAAGCAATGTTGGCTGGCGGGCCCACGTGCTAAAGCCTTCTCTGTGGGAGCGCCGACCCTCTGGAACCAGCTCCCAGTAGAGATTAGGACCATCCTCACCTTGTTGGCCTTCCGCAAGGCCACGAAGACCTGGCTTTGTCGGAGGGCCTGGAATTGACATGCCCCCCTCCTATTGAAGGTTGTGAAGGTGTGTGAATGGATAGATTTTTGATTTTAAATTGTAATGTTTTGTCTTTTAATTGTTGTTAGCCGCCTCAGGTTCCCCTTGACTGGGGAAATGAGGCAGGGTATAAATCGAATTAAATAAATAAATAAACAAACAAATAAATAAATAAATAAATAAATCTGCAAAGTGCAACTATTTCTCATGAGTCAAATTTGTCAAGATTTTATTTTTCAAGTTTTTTTTTTCCAGAAAAGAGACTGTTAGGAGTAAACACACTTTGGTATAAACTGTCTAGCTCTTTCTATAAAAACAGTAAGTACTATGAAGATTAAGTTAAACATGCTTTATATTCCTTATAGCCTCAAGTCCCAGACTACATCTGTTTTCTTTGATACACAAAACCAGAGTTAAAATAGCTCCATTTATCACAAGATGATTGTGGTAGGCAGACAAACCAGGCTGTCTGTTTCGGGATAGTGAAAGCAACTGTTATTAATCACAATTATAGGGTAAACTCTGAAGAGGAATTGCATCAATATTCTCCCTTCCACATGCAGGAACAAAAAGAAACACTAAGAATGTCACAGTAAGGCCTGAAGGTCAGTAAATAACAATAAACAAGGATACTACCAGTTTAATTCCAAATCATAAATTGTAGGTCAGAATAAGTATTAAAAGTCACTATGGGAATTTAACATATGATATTTGACAAAACTACTACAGAAATGCAGTTTTGAAAAATAAAAAAAATATAAAATTTAAAGTTTATTTGTATGTTCTGCCAGGGAGCCATGTATTAATCCCAGACTCAAAATATGAAGAAGCCATAACGCTTTGGTCAAACTTTTAAGGCTTAACTTCTGTAACTATTGCATGTAACATTCTTTTAAATTTGTCTCCAACTATAGCCTTAGTTTTAAAATAGGCAATAAACATAAATAGAACACGAGTTACAGAAATAGTACAGCCACTGTTAGTTGCTAAATGTCTGCTTAAATAACCAATTCATGTAGCTTAACTCATGGACGGGCAACCTAGTACAATGGAGATCTGATGCTATAATCTCTTTCAACTGGCCAGGGAAAGAGAAATGAAAGCCTAAATCATCTGTACAATAGCTGGTTGCCTACTCTGCTCAACTGTTCTCCAGATCAATTCCAGACACTCCCTTTGATTCTGCCTACTGGTTATCAATGTATGCTTCCCAGGCCAATGCAGGCATTCCCATGAATGCCAATTTCAACATGGCAGCCATAAATCAGTGGTCCCAGCAGCTCACTTCTTATTCCATTCTGCCCAGGAAGACATTTCAGATTCATGGTGAGATTTCCAATACCTAGTCTGTAACAAATTGTGAGATATCTGCTCAGAAATGTTACAGAATCAGTGAAGACTTAGAGCATTGCTTCTGAGTACTTTTGACTTATATCCTTATAGGGACAATCTGTTCATCTTTAATTCCTCATCTTCAGATGGGAACCCATGATTCACATTTATTTTATACCTGAACGAGTGGAATATCCTAGAATTAAGCTCTTAAGTTGGAACTGTTCGAGCCATGTCTCCTGCTTTTCTTGTTCAGTTCCCAAGAAATGCAAAGCAGAATATGAAAAACAAAAGGAAACAGCAACCACCGCAAGAAATACAGTATGCAGTAAGAGACAATCTATCTCCTTTGTCATCGTACAAACTTCAGGTATGTTTGCCTGGATGAGCAGTATTAGTGCATGGGAACTGCATGACAAAAGCATGCACTGCCCTTTGCATGGATATCATGCACAGCCCAGATCCAGGTGCCTATCCACACCACATATGCCTCTGAGAGATGCAGCAGCATGCCTGGTAGAATGTACCATGATGGGATTTGGAGACAGAGATCTCGTAACCAACTGAAGACACCATTTTAAAATATGCAATCAGGAAACAACATTCATTTGGCCATTATAACAAAGAGCTGCTAGTCTTCAAAATATATCATTGTAATCCAGGCTGAAGACAGGGGTTTGAATCCATTAAGTAAATGATGAAATACTGTCAGGAGCAACAACAGCTTTGACAAGAAATCAGATGTTAATTATTGATATACTTGGGCAGATGATCATTTTATGCATTGGCAGACATGGGCTCAAAGCTCACCACCCATAGGCAGCCATTAGATATACAGATTTTCAGATTAGCAGTTTATGGGAACAAGTACAAGTTGTTTGAAAGATTCTCTCAAAATCACAGAAAAAGCACTAGAAAGACACAGGCCAAGGAACTTGGGGGGGGAAATGCTGGGATTAAGGAGTTTTCTTTGATCAGTGACACATAAGGGGGAGAATGCTGAGAACTGCCAACAGGAATAAAACACTTCTGTCAGATATATTATTATGAAAGAAATGGCGAGTCTTCTGGATTTTAGAGAAAATAGAAATCCATCTTATACATGAAAAATGAGTTCCAGCCACAGCAGGCTGTTAAATTTCTAAATGAAATCCATTAAATACGGCATGAATTATTAGTACAAAAAACGTGAGCCATACAGTATACTGTAAAAGAGATTCAAATATCAGTATAACCCACAGGATGGAAGAATTAGAACTGGAATAATTAAAATCTGAATCTTTAATTAGGGTAGAAGTTGCTGGACCACACGATTAATCAGCTTCAAAACCAAAAAGATACCTTTTTTCAAAACAATATGGCTGAATATCCCATTTCTGAACACTGAGAGGACGAATCCAACTAATATTGTAATATCTATGAAAACTCCTAAGCAAAAAAGAGAGCATTCTAATGTTAATAACAGTGCAAGCGCAATATTTGACTCAAGCAGTTGAAGGGAGGATAGAAATGGTTGGGCTATGTTGGGTTAAAAGCAGTATCAGTTGATGATAATTCTGCCTGTCACATTGGACTTGTGAATAAAACACTTGGAAAAAGAATAGCTTATAATGTTTCCTAAGGTAATTGGAAAGACTTTGGTCATTCGATCTATGCACATTTTTTTTAGAAATTTCAATCTTTAATCATGCCCCCTTCTTAATTTCCTACTTTTTCCTTCTTTTTGTGTTGATGAACTAACTGAAACAAAGTAGAAGTTGAGATGCTCTGTCTTTTCCTTGTTATCTGTTGGTATTTTGCTTTTTTAGTGAACAAATACTAATTAGATTCTTTCTTTTCTTTTTCTATTGAAAATACTTTAAGCTCATTTGTTATTCTTAGTATCCTTTGCTAAGTCATCTCAGTTTAACCTTACACTTGCCTGACAGAAGCACTACAGGTCAACGTTTCCTTTTTTCACCTGGCCCTTTTTTCATTTTTTCCCTATGTGTTCTTATTTTGTCATTAGATTCTAACCTTTTGTGTAGTCAAAATGGCCTCCTCATTGTCTTCCACTTTCCTTCTCACTAGAATAATTTTCAATACTTACTGGCTACATAAATCAGGGGTGTCAACCCTGATTGCATTGCAGACTGTATCGGGATGTTTTTTGCCTTTGCGGAGCTGGGGTGGGCGTGGCCTGCATGGGCCGTACCCAGCCCGCGGGCCACCAGTTTGACAGGCCTGACATAAATTCTAAGTCTTACTTTCCCTAACAATCAGGAATTTCAGCATTATACAATCATTCTCCCACCTAGCTACCTCCACTTCCTTTTTCTATCCTCTAAATAAGAACTATTTACAAGATAAATTAAGGGTTTTCTGGAATAACTATGCTTGGCAAGGTTTCCCTTTCATGATTCTAAATTTAAGATGAGACTACCAAAACAATGAGAAATAAAAAAAGGATACATGGATACAATTCCTTTAAAGTCCCAGCTTTCATTCTTCGTCAGTCAGGGTTCCTAATTTCCATGTAAACCAATCCTGGCTTATTTCTTGCCCCCCCTCCCCCAAATATGGACATGGAAGCATTTTACATATCTGCATGTGTCTATATGCATTTATCACGCCTCATTTAAAAAAATGTTCAGTTCAGGAGAGAAAACAAATAAAAAACAACTTGTGAAACAAGGCTTTGCATTTGTAAAATAAATTACTTTTTCATCTGCATATGCCCAATTCCTTTTTGCAAACAAATATAAATAGAGAAAGAAAATTTGGATATCTGAACTTAGCTTGAGTAAAACCGATACATTAATTTATAATCAGCTGCTACATTAATTTATAGCTGATAACATTAATTTATAATCAGCCTCACTGAATTCAGCAGCTTTAACTTCCAGATCAATATACATAACACTCTTGCTATGCCAGGAATTCATCTGTTTAGACCAGTCAGTTCCATAAAAGTTGGGGTTAAAATTGGGAAGCAATTCTTTAGGCACTGAGCTGTTTGTTTCTCTTCTTGCTCTTCTCTTCATACAAATATTGAGTATCTGCAATGAAGAACCTCCATAGCAGTTGATGGATATTAAAAATCATCTTGACTTCCCCCACCTTTCCCCAGCTGTGCTGGCTAGTCTAATTTTCAAGAGCATTCAAGCTTTCAACTCAATATCTGCTCCCACTTGCTTTAATTATTAGAAACTCGTGCTCAGTTTTCAATAATGACATCTATTGTCAGCAAATATAAGATGACCACCCCCAATGAAAATTAGTCTTCCCTATTGGGTAACTATAATAAGTGCTTTGTAAAAGATTCTCCATTATCATTGTATAAGATAGCCACCCAAAGTATCTGGATTGTAGTTGGAGATAGGCAAGTAGGTAGGTAAACAGGCCAAGTGGTAATAAGAATGAGTGGTAGTAAGAATGATTAACGCTATCTAAAAAACAGGAATTCTTCAAAACAGTAATAGGAAGCTGTGAGAGTTGACAGAAAGAAAAGTATTAAAAGGGTGCTGTTTATTGTTTTCTTTTATTCTCATGTGATAGTAGAATGTGTTTATTGAAACATTGTAACAATATATCTCTTCAGTCTAACAACCTGAGGTACCAGCTTAGTGAATACTAAGTATAGTCTTGAGGGAGATTCCACGTAGCAAGAACATTGAGACCAATTCTGTCCTCCTATTTATAGCTTCAGTAAACGGCCATTCTCTTTTACCGTTGTGCCTTAGAATTCTGATGTCTGGTTTTCAAATGTTCACCCTGCCTCCTCTCTGACATCATCTCCCTGCGTCGTCTTATGCGACAATGCCATGTCTCATATTTCTTTGCCAGTTTGTCCTCATTAACTGCCAGACCCTCCTCTTCTGCTGTCCCTATCTTTCCCCCCATCTCTATTTCCTCTTTTAGATCTCCGATGCTATTATCTCTATCATTCTCCCAAGAAGCATAAGGAGAAAGAGTTTTGGGAGTAATCTTGACACAATTGTACTGGAGATATGTTCAGTTCTCCAAGCGATTTTTGAAAAAGTCTCCCCCTTTCTTTCTCTTTTGCTATTCTACAGGCAGATTGCTGCCCAGAACTGTTCCTTTCTACAGTCATCAAAGAAAAAAATTACATTGGACACACAGGGCTTACATGTAAGCAAATTGCTTACCTTATGCTGCCCCAGAGGAAAGTTTGCTACGTATTTGAAAGAAAGAAAAAGGCTTTGGGGTTGGAATCTTAATCTGGGGTAATATGGCTTTTTAGTTTAGAAAGAGGTAAATAGCACAAACATACTTATTGTGGCTTCTTCCAGAAGTCTGTATTGCCACAGCATGAAGATACCTTACTAAACATTTGCCAAAGACACGTCTTTGCAATGAAGCCTCCCATTCATTGTCTACTTCTGAAGTGCCTGAAGTTGGCTGAAGCTGGAGCAAGGCATTCTGGCAGGAAACTCATGCATTTCATTGAGTGCCAGAAATCAACATCCCATCTGGACATTCTTGATCACTTTGGAGGTTAAGAAACTTCTGGACACCAAATGGCCTGCATCAGGACTCCGGTCTCCTATCTGGCCACCCATATCTATAGGTTGCTGGAGGGATTGCAAACTTCACTGGCACAGCCAGTTGAACATTTTTGCTGTTCAAACATGGAAATATCTATCCTATGGATAGAGAAAAAATACTGCACTGTGGACAACCTCCTGCCTGCATTGTGTTTCAATGCTTACTTTTATCATAAAACCTTTTTTCTTGTAAGAACTGGAAAATCTTAAGCCATTTTTAAAGATCTTGCCATATAAATATTGTCGATATTCTTATTGGTAGAAAGTTTTTAAAATATCATGGCATGCTTTCACAGAAGAAAAGTGGCTATTCTAGAAACAGGACCTCTTAATTCGGGGTTGGTCAATTTGTTGTTGTTTTTGTTGTTGTGTGTATGGGGGATGCAAAGGATTAAAAGAGGAACCTGGGATCCCAAGATTTCCTGCAGATCCTAAAAGTCAATGGTGTTATTGCAGCACCAGGGTCTTTCCAAGAATTGCCACTGAATCAAAATTTTCAGTCCATCCAAAAGAAGAAAATTAACTGTATGGAGATGAAGCATAGAAGTAACTATATTCAGTTTATGTAATTAACATAGTTTGTTAAACACTAAGTTATTTTATATCCTGGCACTTCATGTTCTTTTGACATTTTGGAATGCAACCATCTGGCATGCTATTCAAAAGCCAAGTGTCAAAAAGTCGAAAGTAAATGTGCTCTCCTGCATAATTCCTTCCTTTTCTCCCCAACCTTCCCTGAAAGATCATAATCACCTTTGTAATGGTTGCCTCCCTCTCTTCTTACCTTCAGTGCTGTTTTATGGCTGTATTTAGTTCTGTTTTTTTCAGGAACAGAAAAAGTGCAAGTCCTCTGGGTGTTTTTTTTAAGGATAAATTTAATAAGTAACTAGTGAATCTTCTTCCAGCTTTAGACTTGTTTCAAGGTCAGCTTCACATCAGTGCTCCCAAATCTTACACTTTGGTTGAGTCTCCCTTCTTCTCAATTTCATCTCTAAAAGGGATCTGATAAGAAAGAAATATAGAGCAGTTTATACTAACTCACAGCTACTGAAAATGCCCTCTAGACATCAGCACTGCTCTATTGTTAATGATAAGCCCCTATAAAGAACAATATCTATTTTCAGAAATCTGTTGGGAGCATGTTTTTTTTTCTAAAAATGCTGAGAAGTTTCTTTTGCAGTCTAAATTAATACCATGTAGCTGGTTGCCAACCATACAATTCAGACAGTTACTTAATAAAAAAGTATGTAAGAGAAAAGTTAGGTTTACGCATGTGATTGGCTGACCACTTACTAATTAAAATAACCACACTACATGAAAACAATCATGAGATGCAGTACACACATTCATAAATATTTATTTATTTATCAAATTTCTACACTGCTTATCTCTCCTAAGTCACCCTGGGCAGTTTACAAACAACACCATACAATTATATAAAACATGACTAAAATACAATTAAAACACAGTTAAAAACAAGATTAAAATGTACAAGTAAAAAAGTTTTTAGAAGATATAAACAAGATAGAGGGAGTGCCCCCAAACCACCAACTATCCCCAGAGGTGTATAACATTTTTCCTAATTGGTAGCCAGGTTTTATGTGTTTATATTAGTGCTACACAATTTGAAGAAGTGGTCCAATTTTCTTCATTCTATCTGTAAGTTAAAAATATAGAGAAATGTACATTTCTCTGATGTCAATAGAGTTTACAAATACCTTGTCCTACCAAGACTTGGTTTTATTGAATTAACCAAAATTGAAAACACACCAAGCCAAAAGCATGGTTTAATGACACTTTAGTTGAATTCATGTAATACATATGTCAGAACTAAACAAACTACATCATGGCTTAGTAGACTATGTCAGCCCAACTACAATTTTTAGTTATACATTTCTACAAAAGAAGTATGCAGTTAATTTTCCAACATTATTTATTATTTATTTATTTATTTATTACATTTATTTATTACATTTTTATACCGCCCAATTCCCGAAGGACTCTGGGCGGTTTACAA
>JANHGC010000254.1:0-10104 GCA_027560395.1 Boaedon fuliginosus | reverse complement strand
AATATACAAAAGAAGTCTAAGGAAAAAAAGGTGCTGGAACTCCGTTCCGGTGAGTTCCCCCAGAAAAAAAGCCCTGGTGTTCACCCTTATTTTTCCAAGTGCCCTTTTTGCTTGTCTGCAAGTTCTGATTCTGTACTGGACATCTTGAATTTATACTGAATTCACATAAATCCTTTCATATGTTCTCCAAAGAAATAAAATAATTTGTGTTCACTCTCAAGTCCTTCCCCATTCATACATAGATCTACATAATTTATTTAATGATTTTCAAAAAAAAAAAAAGACATTTATTCCAATAGGCTTCTCTCTTTTATCTCTGTGGTGGTAAAAGAAATCAAATGAAAAAGAAATCAAAAGTAATACCACTGGACAAAATCTAGTAGCAAACATGCATGCCGAAGCCACTTTGCATAACTGAAAACTTGATTGTGTCGCACCAAGCTTCCATTGCAAAAGTCTTTCTGACCAATGGAGAAGGGCAGTGAAAAATGATCAAACATAAATAACTCATGCACTAATAGCTGAATGTTGGATACCTCATGAAAAAAGGGACAAGTTCTATATAGGATATGAGATAAGATTGATTGAGGTTGCTATAGTTCCTGATTTCATCTAAAAATAAAATTCTGAAGCTAGGTACAGGCATCAGAATATTAGAGGCATCACAAGAGTCAAAATAGACTCTTTCCATGAATTGTAGACCAGCTGAGGTTCCCAAAGCAATAACAACAATGTTGAAGCTTTTGAAGGGAAAAACAATTTTTAATTTTGGAAAAAATTGCATTAGATATCAGATGGTTTTTGTATCATGAGAAATATGAAAACCTGCGTTAGATCCTGTAACCCGCCCACGTCATTCCTGTGTGTCCCATCGCTCGCCCACGTCATCCCTGTGCATCCTATCACCAGCGGTCATCTCGGCAAATCGCGATTGGCCCGGTAGACCATCATCCGACACCCAGGTGCGGGCGAAGACAGACCGTCCGTCGGGTGTGTCGAGCCAGAGAGCCGCGACACTTGGGTCAAAATGAAGTTTCTATAATGGAAATTAATTCTTGCCAATTGCACTATAGAGAACATGAAAAAAGTCAGTTCAGCAATTAACTATTAGTATGCTATTCTTGCCTTTCTATTCATTACATTTTCAGCTTCTTATCTTGAGATTCAGGAAAGCACAATTCTTATAATTTAGCAGTAATCTACAGGTCCCAGTGATAAGAATGAGGTGGCATGACAAGCCAGGTTTCTAATATTTCCCAAATAGCAGTTGGTTATTTACGGGATTTACACTCTTCTGTTATACCTTAGTGCCTTCAAGCCACTATCTGGAGTTACAATATTTCTTTATTTCTCAGTTTTTATAACCTGATCCAATCCCTGGATACTGGATGATGGAATTTCATGTATTTTAAAATATATATAGTAAGGTTAAAAAAGACCAATTTCTATTTCACTTCCAATTTATGCATATGTATAAATAGAGATATAATATATACACACATAGAAACACAAATGCATTTACTTAAAAACATAGAATAATAAAAATAAAAACCCCAAATATTTTTATAATTTAATTAATAATTATAGCTAAACTCATAAGAAAGCCAAGTAAATGACCTTTACATGGTATTTAAAACATAGTAAATACATTTTCAGTCAGGTTTAAATGGGCATTTAACCCTTAGGACTTGAGGGTCTTGGCTTGTAAAACATCCTACATTTATAAATTCATTGCAGCCCCTCCCTTGTGGTTTAAAAGGGATTTAATATTGCACCACATTAAATAGTCATGATTGCCTCTTGCCCAATATCCTCTTAGATTTTCTTATAAGAAAGTTCCATTCAGATGAGATCCCTAGCAATTTCATATGGATTGCAGACTTTTGTTGCTATTAATCCCAGTTGGGAGGTTAAAGAGCAATTTTCTCTTAAGAGCCATTGGTGACTTGGCACATATCAATGTCTTTTTCCTTCAGCATTATGGATAGCCAACTTTTTTAATTTCTCTTAAGAAGTAGAAAGAAAAATGTGTTTGTTAGAGAGAAGGAAAGTGGGAATTGTCTTTAAAAGCATCCTGACATATACATATTGCAAGGAACCAGGCAGAGAGCAAATTGCTATTCTGATTTCTATGCAGAGTTGGTCATTGGCTGTTGTTTGAATGTACTTGAGAGAAAAATAGGCTTTCTCATTCCTGGCCAGATGCTTAGGTCTTCCATGTATTCATGTAATATATGTAGCCAAAGATCTTTGCAGGATCCAATCTGGGTCCATCACTAGAAACAGGTTTAGTCTCCGAAGCTTTCAGATGTTGGAAGAAAAATCAGGTCCTGTTCCAAACCAGGAGAAAGATGCTGGAAGTAAAATAGAGACAGGCTGCAGGAAAGGAAGTCTCTGTTTATTTGGTAGCCAGAAACTAGTGACAGCAGTATGTTTCTGGGGTGGCTGACAAAATGGGGTTGGGTTTTATACTTTCTTTGGAGCTTTGTGCTTGAGATGCTTTTCCTGTGCAAGAATATGTCCTTTAATATTTTAATAGCTGTTGCCAGATTCCTATGGGGTTATGTAAGGGTCATGGCTGGCTCTACAGGCAAATGCAAATCCTAGATGTTTGTCTGAGCTAATCTTGTCAGTTTTGGCTTGCCTATTCTGTTGCTTATTTGGAGTTTCTTTGCTTATGAATAGATTGTCCCGGTTTTTCTGAATGGAGACAAATGTGTGTGGAGAATGTACTTGCTTAATACTTGCTATATATAATTAAATTTATACCCTGCCTCACTTCCCCAGTCAGGGGAACTCGGGGCGGCTGAATATATGAATTTATTAAGTTGCTTTTACCAGAAACACTTGCAGTGGGAGGAAAATTTTAACATCAGTGTTAGTATGCCTAAAGAGCACCAATATTTTAAACAAGAGAGCAGATGTGGTTTAAGGTTATTTTCATAGAAGCTTGCAAGTCAAACTGTTCACACTACCCAACCACAGATGAGAGTCAAAACAAAAGAGAACTTGGCATGTTCAGTGTTCTGTGGGAGAAAGCACCATTACAAATTCATGGTTTTAGGGCTTGTTTTGTGCTGCCATAGTTATGATTATATGCATGGTGGTTAAATAGAGTTCAAATATTAAAAAATCTTTTACTCATAATTATTTATGATGTATGATTGTTATAAGATTATAAAGGCTGACATCAAACATTTTGTTTCCTTGTATACATTAAAAGTAATTATGGATCATAGTAATTATCAATCATCCAGGTGACGGTTGTCCCAAATGCTTTTCAAAAGGCAACTGGACTTTCTTTCTTTTTTCTTTGAAGATTTTTCACTTCTCATCCAAGAAGCTTCTTCAGCTGAAGTTCAGTCATTAGCTCTTTGAGAGTCGTTGAAGCCACTTGGGGATTTATCTATGTCCTCAGGATCACCTGAATCAGATTGCAAATGAGTGTGAAACCTTTTTGGAACTCCTTTTTGGAACTTCCAGCAACTCTAAAAAGATTCCACACTGATTTGCACTATTCAGGTGACCCTGTAGGCACAGATAAACCTCCAAGTGCCTCAACAGACAACAACTCTCAGAATGAATACTAAAGACCAGATGACTGCAAGGAATATAAATTCTTCTATCCTCCACCATTCAGTCAGAACTGAAGAAACTTCTTGGATGAAAAGCAAAACATCTTCAAGGAAAAACAAGGTCCAGTTGTCTTTTGAAAAAGCACCTTTGGGACACTCACTAGTATAAGTATGTAGATGATACTTTGGTCAAGATTAAAACACAGGAACTAGAAGCCTTCACCAAACACATCCATCTCTGTGGACAGATACATTAAGTTCATACAGAAAGATTTAAGGAAAATAGTCTTACTTTCCTGGATTCTGCAGTACACAATACAGAAAACCCTCAAAGAGAGATCATTATTTGCATTTTGATTCTCACTACCCATTGGAGCACAAAATAGAAGTCATCAGAACCCTACACCACCAGGCTGAAAGTTTGCCTATCAGCAAAGAGGAAAAAGGAAAAGAACTAAACATATCAAGGAAATCTTCAGAATGCATGGCTATCCCAAGCCACAAGTTGGGCCTTCATCAAATTAAAAAAAAAAAAAAAGACCCAACAGGAGCTCCTTCATAACAGACAACAGATAAAGAACTTGTGGCTATCCCAAGTCACAAGCTGGGCCTTCATCAAACCCAAAATAGACCCAACAGGAGCCTCTTCATAACAGACCAGAAATATAACATAAGAGAACGACAAACAAAGCAATGTTGTCATCCCACATGTTGCTGGAAAACCTGGAAAGTTTCAGCCAACACAACATACATGCATACTTTAAACCCAAGAATACACTAAAGTAGAAGCTTATGTCCTCCCCAAGGATAAAACACCCAGGGATAAACTAAGCAACGTGATATATGCAGTGAGACATGTGCAGATATGTACATTGGCGAAACAAAACAACCATTTCACATAACACAACATAGGCAAACAGGACAATATTTAGCAGTCCACCTGCATTTGAAAGAAAAATGGTTTTGCTCTTTTGAAGACAGGAAAGTCCACATTCTGGGCAGAGAGAACCACCAGTTTGAAAGAGGGGCAATGGAGGCAATGTACATTAACATTGAACAGCCCTCTCTCAACAGAAGGGAAGGGATTCAACAACACCTATCTCTTGTTTACAATGCCGTCCTTTTGCAATTTCATAGCCATTTGCACTCTGATTCAGGTGAAACCCTGAGGTAAACAGATAAACTCCCAAGTAGCTTCAACTACTCTCAGGGAGCTAATGATTGATCAGAGAGCTAAGGACCAAATGATTGTAAGGAATATAAATCCTTTCATTCCCACCATTCAGTTCGAACTGAAGAAGCCTCTTGGCTGAGAAGTGAAACAACTTTAAGGAAAAAAGCAAAGTTCAGGTGCCTTTTGAAAAAAAAATATTTTTGCCTGGGTCAAAAATATTTTTACTTTACTTTAAATATTTATTAAATATAATATAACAACTTGCTAAATCTTGTTTCAGCTTTACCCTACACTGACAAAATACCAAAATGTATCTGATTCTGTATTAAAGCAAACCCTGTAATTAAAATTTCTGTTATCTTCTCATACCATTTTTTTATTTCCAAAGCTAGAAAGAAGGGTATTATTACTTTCTATATTTTTTTTAACAAACTTTGGAAGTGTTTGGTATATCCAAACTCTTATAATATTGAAAATTTAAGTATTATTTTGTAAAGTTTGAATCATCTTGGATTTCCCCTTCTTATAATAATTTTACAATGTATTTCATGATTAAAACATTTCAGAAGTAGCTTTGGTAAAATAAGGGGTCACATGAGAATGAAGGTAGTGTATCCTGGTTTGCTTATTTTTATTTTTAACCCAAGTCACACAACAGGAGAAACTGGACTTTCAACTTCCCACAAGATGCACTGTGTAATTTGCCCAATACTTATTACCATTCTAAAACATTTCCCATTTAATATGAACAGTAGGAAACTGGTTGATAGCTAGCAATTAATTAGTGAAACACCATATGTTAATAGACACACAGCAGATGTGTAGAAATGGAGACTCTGGTCTGCAATAATTCTGCCATTGCAGTTCAGGTAAGGAGAAAAATTAATCATAGTGCTAAAGTTTGTAAATGGTAACTAGTATAGTTCAGAGGTGGTATTCAGCCAGTTCTGACAGGTTCGAGAGAACCAGTACCAATAATTTTGATTGGTTTGGAGAACTGGCAAATACCACTCTAATTGGCCAACCACAGCAAATACCACCTTTGATTGGCCAGCCACATAACCACACCCACCAGGCCACACCCACAGAACCGGTAGTAAAAAAATGTGAATCCCACCACTGGTATAGTTAACAGTTTCTGGGTAGGGTACAATCTAGTAGTTAATGACAAACTCAAAGTGTTGTAAGGGTAGAACTATCTATACTGCTTGTAAAGATTCAGTAAGATGAACAGTAAGTGATTAAATGCCCAGAGGTAGCCAGCAGAGGTCACTAAATCATGATTAAATAGGGAGGAAAACAGGCTTTGATCTGTGGTTGTGTGGTGTGTGGGTCCACAAGCACACATCAGTTCTTAAATGTATGAGAGACTCCTTTGACAAAAAGGATCCCAATTATAAAGAGCTAATTAGAAAGCTGATGTTGACATTAAGTCAATTCAGCGACAAAGCCAAACTAACATGTTTTTTTGGTGGCAAGTTCGAAGTCTAACTAAATTGCATGTGTGAGTCTGAGAGGTCAATATTTAATGGCAAACATTAGAAAATTATGTCAGGCATGTTAGCAAAAATCATCTCTTAATAAGGTATGATTAATGGATTTGCCAGACAAGAGAAAAACGAACAGCCACAACCCTTCAAAGCAAATTTCACAAATAGGGTAATAATATGTATCAGAGATGTTTTTGTTTACGTTTAAGAAAACAATTGTTTATGCATTTGCTATTTAATTGAGCATGTACCAGAAAATGGCAATTAACTCTTTAGCTTTTATGCAAAGCCAAGCCATTAATGAACAACAGTGTATTGGAGAGGTTTACTTATTTATATAGATAAACCAAGTTATTATATTAAATTATTTTATCAGGACCAAGCTCCTGTATTGCCACATGTATCACATAAAAACATAGAAAAATTATGGCACAAAAAGATCCAGAAGTCCATTGAGTTAGCGCTTTGAGTTTTTTGTTGGTTTGTTTTTGTTTTCTTTTAATTTCTTTATTATTCTCAGGGCTTTTTTTCTGGGGGAACTCACAGGAACGGAGTTCCGGCACCTTTTTTTCCTTAGACTTCTTTTGTATATTAGTATATCTATGGTGCACATGTGCAATACGACGGGAGTTCCAGTACCTTTTTTTTTTTAGTTCCGGTACCTTTTTTTTTAGAAAAAAAGCACTGTATAAAGGTATATTTTAAGTACTAGCAAAGTTTGTAGTACTACATAAAGCAGGTCATTATTTGATTCTTTCTTCATTCAAAATAATGTGTCCTGTTCCTTAATTCCAAAGTAGGTCATCATATACACATACTGAAATGGTATTAATAGGATTCTATTATGTTCTTGAATTGCCCATGGTTATAAAAAGGGAGTTAATTGGGTATTAAGCGATGTTTAATTTGTAATGTTACTTGAGTCACTGTAGTAGACTTCCCAGGCAAAACCTTCCTGGCCAATAGACAACTTTAAATGTGTTATGTCTTCCAGTTACATAGTTCACTAACAAAAAAAAAGCGTATTCTGCCTACCTTGTATCTTCTGCAGTTAATGAGAAACTATCATCTGGCAGTGGTAATGAAACTACAGAATCTGATGGTAATGCATCCAAGTCATCTTGATTGAGTGATTTATCTCTGCTCTTCTTCCTTGACTTTTTAGTTTTTATTTCTCTCTCAGTACTAACTGGCTCTGTTGATTTTGGAACAGAAGTGCCCTCCTGGGAAAGGAAAACAGAAGGTGAGTTTTAGTTAAAAAGCAAACAACTGATAGAATGAATACTTCTTTTTTAAATAGCAAAACAAAAATTGTATCCTGTATAAATGTCTTATTTTAATGTTGCTCAAAGACAAATAATGAATTAGCAAATAATCATAAAATAAAGGTCTGGTACTGTGGTCTTGTGTGGGAAGAACAACAACTATATGATGCTCTTAGCTGGCCCTTAGAGATATATCCTTATCTCTTTTTCCAGCCTATTGGCCATTTCCTTTTGATCAGGAAATCTATTAGTATAGCAGAGAGGAGAAAGGGCTGTCCTTTTAAAAAAATATACTTCAGAATGGGGGTAACTTGCCAGTGGTACTTGCATAACAAGAAATTTATGGCATTTTAAAGATTATTTCATATAATACATCTATTGTCTTTGTTGTAATAGATTAGTGATTTTCATATTTTATTTCAAACCTTCAGGTACTTTGAAAAGAAAAACCGTGAAACAACAATCTGTCAGTCTCAAAGCAAGCTTTCAGCTTCAGTAGGGAATTTGTTAGGCCATTGTAATAGTAAACTGAAATATTAAGATTCATATGCATACAAAATATAATCCTTAAATAATATAGTAAGTACAGATACTAATCATATTGGACTCAGTGCCTCAACATTTTATTTTGAATTGTAATTCCCACTGAATTATCGTTTTCATTTAGACTACCATAGGTTTATAGAGGTTTCTTCCTAACCATGGACAGCCAAATTAATATACATTTTTGACAGCAGGATATCTGAGGAGCATTTGGTTGGAATTTTCCCCTTTCAGTATGGCTTACTATTTTCTAAGGCATAACACACAACAATAATTCTGACTACATGCAATCCAGTTGTGAATGACAGGTGACAACCCCTAGCCTACCTTCTCTGTGCTTTAAAGAAAAACAAGTTGAGTTTAGTTAGAAAGACTACCAGGAAATTCCAAAGCTGTAAGTCAGACTAGAAAGGCAAAAGCCTTTATGGAAAAACACAATAGCAAACCTCTTCTGAATGGTTGTCAAGATAATTACATGGATATTTCCATCTATATATATATAATTGTGTGTGTGTGTGTGTGTGTGTGTGTGTGTGTGTGTTCCAGCATAACTCTGGAATGGCTCAAGCAATTTGAACCAAACTTGGTACACAGATGACTTACCCTCTGGGAATAAATACTGTGGGGGGTAAGACACCCCTAAAACCCCTCGGGAGGGGTCTGTGTGCCTTAAAAATAGTGGAGATGCCATGGTGACTCCCTCTGACTTATGATGCTCCACAAAAGAGCAGCATGAGGCCCGACTAAAGAATAAGAGACATAGAGCTACTACATCTACAGTTTCACGGACAGTACAACAGCATGGGCCCAACTAAAGAATAAAAGACATAGAGCTACTACATCTAGAGCTTCACACGCAGTACAACATTTTCCTGTCTAATACAGCATTGCAATAAATAAATACCCAGGCAAAGCCACGTTATCAGCTAATCTAGAGATAAAGACACCCAACTAGAGGATGTGTTTAATATCCTATATTGTATTCAGCCATTATGTGGTTTGCTTTTCTTTCCTTTAGTGTCATATGTCTTTGAATAAAACATTGTTTGAGAACTATGGACTATAGAAGGCTTCTAACTTTATGGCACACTCAGTAATCTGCAGGTAATTTCTCCTTTTCTCTTATATAACTCTAAAGTATGGAAAACATCCCAATGCCTTCCCTGAAAACAGGAGGTTTAGTCCATGTTTAAGGTTATAAGAGTTAGGGTGAATATGAAGTTTGCTAGTTCATCACACTCATCCCAACTTTTAAAATCCTAAGGAACCCAACTTCCGGTTTGATCTTTGGCAGAACAGGACGCTGGATCTGCAATTTCTGCGGATCTACTCCAGGCTTCCCTGCCCGAGGGCTCCCCAAGGAGCCTAAGCTTCCCCAAGGAGGCAGCAAAGTGAGGGGGAACAGTTTGACAGGTGGGGAGGAGCTGCATCTCCCCCGATCAGAAATCCCCGTAGCTGATGGTGGACAAAGTGGCGGCAGAAATGGCCACCATGAAGCCAAAGCCACTCCAGGCTTAAGTTGTGTGCTGGAGAGTGGTAAAGGTCAGTGTGGAACAAACAGGAGCCTGCACCAGGTGAGAAATTTGCTTTTATATTGAAATGACCCCAGAAAGCAAAAAAGCCTGAAAGTGGCTCCAGAATTTTTGATAGCAGCGATTCTGAGCTGAAAGAGCAATTTAATGGACTAGAAAGAGAGAGTGTTTCCGATTGTTGTGAGGGCAGAGTGCTGTACATTTGAGTAGGAAAAAAACCCTGGAGAGATTTAATTTGAGACATTTTGTAACCAATTTGAAAATGGAGGCGAGACTGGAAGAAGCATTTGATACGTTCTGTTTTGTGCTGCGGAGACTGATGGAAATAGAATCTGGGATAACACGGGAGGATATGGGAAATAATATGGAAAATGAGAAAAATGGTAAATGGAACCAGGAGGAGGAGGAGGATAGGACATTGAAGACAAAGAGTCAAACAGAACCAGCCCAGCAAATCAAAGATTTAGCACAGCAATTAAAAGGTGAACAAAAAAGAAGAAAGAACATTTTAAGGGTGAAAAAATT
>JANHGC010000253.1:261561-283943 GCA_027560395.1 Boaedon fuliginosus | reverse complement strand
AACCTGAAGCCTGAAGACCAGCCTGAAGATGACGAGTGTGACCTCGTCAAAACGTCGCCAAGATACTTCCAATTTTACGCGGGAGAAAACCCGAACAACCAAAGACTTACATACAAACACTTCATATATATATATGAAGCCCGCTGAAACTGGCATAGTTGATTTTGAAGGAACAAAAAACAATATAAGAAAAATGTTGGCAATTTGACTGCAAAACATGAGAAATCCCAGAGGTTTGTTTCAAGAAAGCTAGGAATAATCCTAGGAAAAATAGGTGAGGAACATATCTCTAATTATAGTAGTAAGTTCTTTAGTAAGAATTGCAAGCTAGGTCGGAACAGCTGGCTTTCATTTGGATTTAAATCCTTAGCTGAAAGCTGATTAGCATTCCTTGTATAGAAGACTGCATTGCAGACTGCATAAAGCAAATGATCTCAATGTAAAACTCCAATTCACTTTTCTGGCATGTATAGCATTATACCTTAATCTTGGAAATTCTTAAATACTTATCTATTAATACTTAACTATTAAAAAAGGAGTATAGTATATTCTCTAACCGACATTTTTTCATCAAATGAAATGCATAAAGCTAACACTCTGAGGTATACAGGGTTAGGATTACAAATTAGATCATGAAACCATCTTAATTGTGAACAGATTGCCAAACTCTTGTAGCATACAAGCACACTGTAATGGCTGCAGCTTCATGCAGAGATAGTAAGTCCCCCATGTAATTTTGAACAGCCACTAAACAATTGATTGTAACACAAAGACTAACCCATCATGTGGGGGGGGAGGGTTGGATTGTCAGCTTCAATTTCTTCTGCAAAATTGTGGTCTTTTATATTTGTGCTTTTCTCACCTAAGTAGAGAAAATACAACTCAAGAAGGCCATTATATAATTCAAAGACCTAAAACAATCTTTCCCACCTGGTTGCTATGATACATTACCATTCACATAATCCATGGGCTTGAGATAACAGAAATTATTTTTGGCAAAGATACAGTTAGGAACAGTTGACTTATAATATATAGTCTTCTTTCAGAGTATGGGAAACTATCCTGATGTTGATATCCACTATAAAAAATGATTTGATTTGAAAGAATACAACACCAAGAGGACATACTATTCTTTTGTTAAGAGGCTATGACCTGTAGGCTACAATGGTTATTAAAATAATTCTTCATCGTCGCCACTTTATTGGAATCATTTTCAGTCTATCTCTTAAAGAATTTTAGGACAGTGAGAATTTGTCAAATCCCTCATCCAAATACCTAATAAAGGCATTGTACAGAACCCAGAAGTGACCTCAAAGGAGTCCTATTTGATCATTCATTTTATTTGTTATTACCTTGGAGAATGATCTTCATAAAAAAATGTAGAAGTTAGCCTTCCCAATTCCCAAGCTTACATAACAGGACATAATGAAATATTATCTTACATTTTCTGTTAATATCAAGACATATTATGGTGCACCCACCTAGATAAAGACCTGGCTTTGCAAGCAAGCATGGCCCTGATCCCCTGTGCCCCCCCCCTGGAGATGTTAGGTTGGTGTGTTTGGATGATTGATTGTGTTTTTGATGGTTATTGTATAGGACTGTTTTATTGTGTTTGTAAGCCGCCTCGAGTTCCCCCCTGGGTGAAGAGAGGCGGGGTATAAATATGATAAATAAAATGATAAATAAATAATGCTCCATCAGGGGAGTTTTTGCAAAGAGTTTGGACAGGCATTTGCCTGAAATAATATAGTGTGGGTGGGACTAGAGGACCTCCAAGGTCTCTTCCAACTCTTGTTATTCTGCCATTCAAATGTCTGCAAGCATTTGACAAGGTGTTGTTGACGTCTGTAGCAAGCAGAGCTTCTTTTGAAGTTTTCACTGCTGTCTTTCCCTGCCCCCTGGAAGAAAAGGGATCGGTTTCTTGCCTTAAGAGGGGACTGGACCTCAGGGACACCAGCTTTCTAACCCGGTGCCTTCACTACTACCCCAAACTGGCTCTGTACGTGTTTGTAAACCAGGACTCTTACTTATAGCTCACATGGCTGCTGTCAGCGAAGAAGCAAACTTAGAAACTTTTTGGAACCCATTTGGACGTAGTAGGCATGGGTGGCTGGGAAGGAAACGTCACTAGATCATTCCCCTGTGTCTTTGTTCCCCAAAGGGACCCAAATATCAATTAAGATTGTTTTCAGTCTGAAGGATGGCTCAAGCCCCCCGCTGGGCGCACTTGTCTGAATTCCTGCTTGCTTTAATTTTATTTACCGTGTTTTTTTGCGGACTTCAGGGGAGAGGATAAGTTAATTTCGGTGGCCTCCCTGCTCAGTTAATCTTCAGTTTATCAAAAGAATTATGAAATCTTTTAAGATCAAATGTCCAGGCCCTTCACAAAGGTTGTCACAGGGAATTCATTTGTCGCTCTTTCATCTCGCGTTCCCCTGCTGGGCCAAAATAACGTTCAGCGAGGTTTTTTTTCCATTTCTTTCTCTCGCCCCTCTTTCCCCCAGGAACTTTTCTGAGCTTATAAAAGTAGCCGCCGCCGACAAAGGACGTTTGCCTCTTCTGGTCCTGACTTTTAATGTTGCCTTTCTTGCTTTAGTTCATTTCGGAGCAGTTCATTTCATCTATCCAGGAACCCTCAAGACAGGTGTTGAATGTTCCTTTTTGCATCTGCTCAGAAAACACCTTATGAATAATATTTGACAGACGTGGACCATAACTTGGCAAATGTCTGAGAAAATAATAGAGCCTCAGTGGCGCAGTGGTCTGCAACACTGCAGACTCTGCTGACTTGTTCAGCAGGTTGTCAGATCGAATCCCACCAGGCTCAAGGTTGATTCAGCCTTCCACCCTTCTAAAGGTTGGTAGAATGAGGACCCAGATTGTTTGGGGGAATTGTGCTGACTCTGTAACTGCTTGGGGAGTGTTGTTAAGCTCTGATAAGCAGTGTATAAAAACTGAGTGCTACTGCTATCTCTGTTGTAAGCCGGACAAAGTCCTTCGGGAGTTGGGCAGCATAAAAATGTAATTAATTAATAAATAAATAAATAAATAAATAAATAAATAAATAAACAAACAAACAAACAAACAAATAAATAGTGTTTTGTTTTCTTCTTCCCTTGTGAATTTTATTCCTTTGAAGATGTTGTTTCATGTGTCTTCTTTAGTTTCATGTGTCTTCTTTAGTTGTTTCTTTTTTATTATGACAAAGGTGTCGTCTATGTACTGGATCCGTACCAGTACTTTTGGTTATACAGGTGGGAGTGATAGTTTCTAGATACTATATTATAGTCTCTGTTATAAAACCTGAAAGTGGTGGATTCTTTTGTTAGTTCTGGACCTACACAATATTACCATAGGACACAAACCAATTAAAGCGCCCCAAATCTTAGCCCAAGCCCAAAGACTCAAAAAACAGGAGCCATCTACAAAATATAGTGTAAGGACTATAACAAGGACAGACAGGCAGAAGACTAGGAGAATGCACCAACTAGCAACCTGAAGACAAGATAAAAACTTAATCTCATGATTACACTAACAGACAGAATTAATCATATTTTCAAGTGGGAGCATTCTACACCAAGCCAAATTCAACAACACTGGGAAATTCCTTGAAAGTTGGCATTCAGACAAATCAGCTATTAATAGCCACATAGAGACAAAACTTATTTAAATACCGTTCAAGACCAAAAAAAAGCTAAAGAAGTAACAAAAAGATCAACATATATTCTTTGTAGCAAAAACAGCAGATAAGCAGGAATTAACATAAAAAAACAATTAAGCAGAAAACAATTCCTAATCAAGAAACTACCAAGCAGAAAACCATACCCTCATCACACTGACAAGGAAGCTCTGCATTCACTAATACTGATGATGCTACTTAGTCAGGTAATGAAATGTCTGCAAACAACCAAACTCAAAAAGCACCAAGGACACCATAGTTCAACCTTGAGATACATATTATATTCTATTGGAACCATATGTAATGTCTTCCCAAAGCCTTCTGTATAGTTAACCCTACCTTTTCCTTAGATGCCTCTAATTTTCCATAATTGGTTAAAATTAAATTTGATAGACAAAGTGGGAAAGTACAAGTAAACAAATAAATTTACAACCTGAAATTGATGGAGTATATTTTTTTTTACATTGTTAGATATGTCAGTGTTCTGTTCTGATCATGCTCAATTCCCCCTTGTTCCAACTACATAATCTACAAGTTTGTCATGCAGTTCTCAATTCCCCCAAATTCTATGTTTATGTTTTACAAGAATAGAATAGCATTGCTAAATTTTCCCGATTCCCCCATTTCATTGCCAGCCTATCACACAATGTTCCAGAGACCATTCAATTCTCAGGAATAACTTAAAGGCAATGTCCAAAAGTAACTGTTAAGTGAGGAATGTTCTGGTTATCTATCGGCCTCCAATCTAACAAACTGGTTTCCAAGTTGAAAAATAGATGTATTTATAAGTATTCTCAATTGATGATTTAGAATTTGGATATCTTTCCAACACTGCACCAATAATTTTTTTCTCTTGAACACTTGCCTTTATGTGTATTCAGCAGCACATACAAGAGAAAATCTGTGACAACTGTGAGATATATAAACATCGAAGTTATAGCAGTGCTTCATAATCAGAATACTTATTTCAGATTTTACAATAGAAAATATTTTTATGAGAACTGTACTACAATTAAGTTTTTACTATTTAATTGCTTATTAAATATAATAGCCAATGGATTTTAAAGCAGAAATATGGATTTAAGATGTTTAAATATAGGTTATATTTAAAGACTAGATGTTGGTGAATATATTAATAATGTCTCCAAAAATATTAGGCTACTTTAATATATTTTGGTTTTTCTGCATTGATTTAATCACCTTAACTGATAGTTCATGAATTATTTAAAGTAACTTTTACATTTAATATTTGTAGAAAATTAATGCATTGAAAAAAAGTAGAAACTTAAATGAAAGAGCTAATTTTAGCTCAGTTTGTTAGCATTCTGGCTGTCTTAGACAACTTTCAGTAGACTAATCATTTTGAAAAGATGGACAAAATAATGAAGAACCTAGTGTACACATGCACAATTGAAAAAGTATCACAAATGCATGCAGTAACAGCTTAAGGAGTTTGATTGGTGGGGGTAAGGAGAAAAGGCAGAACAAAGCATGCCTACAACACCATTGGGAGTTGGGAGCAGTGATCAGCTGCATGCATGTTAGATACGGTGGAACACAAAAACCATACCTGAGGGGAGAGCCGATGAGCAATGAAGGAGGGGTAGGGTTACTCCCTGCATTGTGACGGCGCCGTACTGCCTGACGCCTAAATGTGCTGCGTTCACGCCGAACTGTGACTGCTTCCTCACTGGCTTGTGCTGCTGCATCAAGACAGACCAAGTCAAATTGAACCTCAGACCAATAATGTTTACACCATCCAATGCTATTCCCACAAATTGTTCTTTCTCCTGCAAATCAGTTGATCATTTTAGTTCACTGCTAAATAAAAACTATGAGTATGGAACGGTCAACTTAACAAGTATCCAGCTAAGATTTTCTTATTTCAGAATGTTTAAGTAAATTAAAAAAAAAAATAATTCCACAAAATCAAAAGTTGTAAGAAGCACCCATTGAAAACATATGTTAATTTCAAATAAAATCTAAATTAAATAACAGTTGGTAGTTATTTTTTAAATGGACCCAACAAAGCTTTCTTAAAAAGTGGTAGACAATCCTATATTAAAATTGAAATTGCTGGGTAAGAATGGGGACGTGGGGAGGGGGAATCTTAAATCTCCCTTGATTCCATGAAATAATTTCATGTTTCTTTGAACATAGCTTTTAGTTTGCCTCGAAGAACAAAATGTTAAGCAAAAAAAATTCTCAGTTCCTATTTTGCCTCTTAACAAATATAATTATGATATGAAAAAGAGAATGTGAACTCGCTGGTATTATTTTGTTTTTGTTATGTGCCATCAAACCATTTTCAAGTAATTTCTAGCAACCACACAGGACGATTTTCTCCCAGGACATTCTATCCTTAACCTGTTGTTTCAAGTATCCCAAATATTTCAGAACTATTTTCTAGCAACAAATTAGCAAGCATGCTTGTCCTGGAAATATATGGCATATAATTGGAAAATGTATTTCAAATAATTAATATAAACATTGCACACTGAATCTTAAAATATCTTCTTTAAGGACAGAGACTTGTAGAAACCCCATGAGGATCCTTGGGGAGGAATGAAGAATAGGAAGTTCAAGTATGGTAACTGGATTCTAAAATGTTGCTGTTGGGTGTTTTTGAAAATAGCTTTCTTGCCTTCCTTGGAACCAGAGTTATGTGACTTCTGTTGGCTGATTCTGACAGATTCAGAAGAAGAGGGGAATCATACTTTTTAGTATGCAATTACACTGAAATAGCTTTGGCTTTAGAATTTACCTGCCTTCTCAAACACATTATAACAATAGCAATAGCACTTATGTTCCACTTTTAACAGCATTTACTGTTCAGCTGTATAAACTGAAATAAGTAAGATTACTTTTGAAACCCCTACTGAATTCTACATTGAAAGAAGTAAATTTCAGAAGCAAAGGCCACTCCTATCAGACCAATGCAATTTCTTTACTGAAGGTTGTGCCCAATAATGGGAGGAGAAGAATAAAAATATAAAACTAGCGCAATAATTCAGATTCTACTGAGTACTACAGACATTTACATTCTAGAATTCAGTTTTATTATTCTGTTTTTCTGCAACAGCTTGTACATACCTTATTTTCACCGCTACACCAATTTTATCCTCAAAACCAAAACCAAAATAGATTAGGCCATGAAGAACTGAACTGGGTCACCTCCAATCCCAGTCCACTATTTTAATCATTATATCTTAATGGCTTTCAGTGGTGGAGAGCACAAGTCTCTGAGGGTGTTGATTAGCTTGGAGAAATGGGATTTGAGGCTTGTTTTGCTTACACTGAATTTTTAGACACTGCCTACATTCATAAAAAATGAAAAACACAGCTTGATTTAGACAGAATAGCACTCAATAGTTTGTTGAACAAGCCATTGCACCTTGGGATACATGGGTAACTATGAATTTGTCATCAGTCTAAGACAGTGGTGGTAAACCTTTCTGGCACCAAATGCCGAAACGGTAGTGCGCATGTGCACCAGAAACCAGAAGAGCAGACTTTAGGCCTGTGTGGGAGTGCCGGAAACCAGAAGCTCAGCTTCTAGGGGTGCACATACGCGCCGGCCACCTGATCTTATGGTTTCTAACGTGCATATGCACACAAAAACCAGATGGCTGATGCACACATGTGTGCCAGGGAGCTGCTCTTTTGGTACCTGGCGCTCCCATGCAGAGCAGCTTGCCAGCGTGCATACGTGCACCAAAACCCAAAAGAGCAATGGGCAATGGCTGGCATGCCCAGAGAGATGGCTCTGCGTGCCACCTCTGGCACGCGTGCCATAGGTTTGCCATCATGGCTCTAAGCCATACATAAACATCTTCAGTTTAAAGAGAGCACATACTTCTAATACACTGTACATAGCTGGCTTCTCCCACAAGCAATCAAAGTGATGCTTCTTAGAAATCATGTTCCATGCTTCATAAAATAGATATATCATCTAGTCTCCCTTCTGACTAAGCCAGAACTATGTATTGTATGCCCAAGTTTGCAGAAGTTTAGTGTAGAACTAAAGATAAGCTACCAGAAGGAATTAATCATTTTGTGAAACAGAAGGGTTGTTTGCAGGTAATATCCCACCAATAAAAAGAGCTACTGACATTACACTTTGTATTTTGGAAAATACATGCTACTGATGCAAACAAAAACAACAGAAATAAAAAACCCGAGAAATATCAAAATTGTCCTAAATTATCGAGTATGACAATGGTATGGTGGTTCCAAGGCTCCTCCCAATCCTAATATTTTTTTTGCCATTACTGTTCAGTATTTACAGTGTATCTAGGCGTGAGAGGCAACTTCCATTCTAAAACATTTTAAATAGAACAGATGTGAAAATGTATCCAAAAAATACCTTGAGACACACATTCATTATGCTACTATTTTCTTCTCATTCCTTTGGACAGAAAACATGTAATGGATAGGTTTGTATAAATTATATAGACTTCTTTTAGATAAGAGTATTTCTTCTCAAAATAGATCATCACATTTTATTGGCAAACATGTATATGTGTGTGTATATAAAAACATAATCTCACATACCAATTTTTATGTCTTCTCAAAATAGATGACATAATAATTATATCATATTTAATTCTTGGCTTTTTCAATCATATTAATGAATCTTAACTAAATCTTATAAATATTTATAAATATTTTAAAATACAAACAGGTGATTACCCCACCCCCCCAGACTTAAGTAAATTGTTCATGAAGGCCTTTTGTTGAATTATTTCCAGGTCTTAATATTTTTTTCAAAGGAAATAGCAATCTGATATTAATGTGAAGCTGTTGTTTTAAAACAATCATGGAGGGGGAACAGATATAAAAGAGAATATTATAGATTTTAAAAGCTGTATTCCAAGATATCAGAAAACATTACTGGCAAAGCATCTTCTCATTATGTATTGCATAAGTAACATACAAGATACAAAGAAAAAAAGGCCTATTTAAAAAAAACTAGTTGGTTTTATTTTTTCCAATGTTGAGCATAAACTGAACTGGCATTGTAACCAGAAAATCATTTTTTTCACAGCCAAGGAAAGAATGAATTTCATAATGCTACATTAAAATAATGCTATCTTATATTGTTTCTTATATATCTTATATTTGCTTCTCTTCTTCAGTCCATGAACACACTCATTTTGGTATTTTTTCCAGCCCTTGAATTTAAATATACCAACAAGTTGATATCTACATTGCAAATAGAACCAAGAACAACATTTATAATTTGGAAAGTAATGAAGAATATGGAAGTTCCATTACAAGTGGAGCAAGTATTGGAAATAATGTAACTAAGTCTTGCAAATAAATTCAGAGTAGTTATTACCCTGCAAAAAAATATTGCTAAAGCTGACAGGATAATAGGAGATTTGAATTTCTATGCTAAGTACTGCAGGGAAATAAAATCTGAATCTCTTTTCTTCTGACAATATCACTGCATATACTTCTCTTACTCAACCTCCTACAATGTTTCACATTTCTAAATCAGCTCCAGCAAGTTACCAAAAAACATAAAGAAACTCTTGTATCTTACATCTTGATCTAAATTTAAATTGCAGCAATTAATTCCTAAAGTTTGCTTGTATGAAGTATGAATGACAGATTGTTTATATTAAAAAAAGCCAATATAACCATTACTTTACAGTTCTTTACAGACAGAGGACCAGTTCTTTACAGACAGTGGATAAATTACAATATTTACCAAAAGGAAAATTATTTTGAATTTAAGATGATTGAAACTTCTCTTGGAATGACAGAAAAAAAATCATTTGACTCTGTTACCATATTACCAGCGAACACATATTACTTTATAGTAAAAATAAATGAAGGTGGGGGCAACACAATTCTTCCTATTGTATAAATATAAATGTTTGTATTATAATGAATTATTTCCAACTGTTGTCATAAAAACTACACCACAAAATTCTAAACTATGCATTGGATCTTACTTATATCCCCCAGGCCAGTTCTGGAACCCTCACAAGTTACAGGTATATTATGAAACCTCACCATTGAGAATATGATAACTGTTAATATTTGCAAAAATGTGCATTACAACTTTCTTCACTTCTGAAAGTAGAATTATTGACTGCATTCCACTCATAAGAAAGTTTAGTACTATATGGTTAATCATAAATAATGAACCTATTAGTCAGCTATTATGCTGGTGGATGATGTCAACATTGGATGAGAAAAGCTTTGTTTCGGAGAATTTATATCGAGGGAAGCTGAAGTAAACTTAATACTGTGCCAATTGCTAATCATGACTATCACAATTTGATGAGTTCATGCTTATCACGAATCTCATGAAATCATGGTGATTTCATCTCCCAGCTATTTCAGTTTTAAAGCAACCTAGATCTGGTTAGTATGTTACACTTGACAAACCCTCATTGACTCGTGATGGAAAAAGCCACCCAAAACAGAACAGTATTCTCCATAATCTAACCTGGCCTGTTACCACTGTTACATTTGGATCCAATCAGCAAAAAAGTGGAAATTGGAGGATCAAATCGAAGTTGATATTTTATTAACTAGATGAACAAAGAAAGAAGTTAACTGGAGTAGTACTCTTAATAATTAAGATATGAGAAGAAAACATATCATAAATGCAGAAAAATGCTACTTTAAATTCAGTCTCTTTGCACTTTATTTTTTTTATTATTATTTTTATATAATGCTGAGGACTAACAAACAAGTGTGGGACACTACTATTATATGATTGTCTACAAAGATAACAATGTTAATTTTAGGTAATCTAAAGACTTGGGAATCATGATATCCTTCTAGTCCAAGGCATTTCAGTTCGCAATACAACTAATCAAACTGTATTGCAAAGGTTAACAACATTTCTATTTGCTATATATCTCTTTATAATAAAATAAAAATGAAAAATAAGCCTTTCTGCATCACTGATTATGATAATGCTAGCTTATACTTATATTTTGTTGAATTATTAAAAATATTTCATAGTGATTGCCTTCCCATTTAACTGCAAATACTTTAAATATGAAGCATCAACTACAGTGGTAAACAAAGTGGAATAAAATATATAAGAAGTCTCTCTCTCTCTCTCTCTCTCACACACACACAAACACAAATATACATATACATACAGTATATAAACATGCTATCCTAATTAAACACAAACAGCCAGTCAATATAAGTTATCAGAAACCTTCTCCCTTGGGATTTCTATTAACAGCTATATTAATTGGTCAATTTATACCAATAGAAGAGAATATTATATTATTTATAATATGTTATATTTATAGCGTATAAGCTATAGTTATAAGTTATATTTGCTGGCACTATTTATTTTTAAAAACATACTAGTGAGGAAATTCTTACAAACCAGAACCATCAATTGGAAATGCTTTTCTTTCTGTCACTCTGTTGTGATCATTGGCAAATTTATATCAAAGTTCAGGTTTATAGAAAACATAATTATTTTGCAAGAATTTCTAAGTTGGAAGATCTAGTATGCTTGTGCTATGTTGCTACTACAGGTAGTCCTCAACTTACGACAACAATCCAGCCTGAAAGTTATGTGGCTACCGATTTTTTAAGTGAATTTTGCTCCATTTTACAATTTTTCTTGCCACATTTGTTAAGTGAATCACCGGAGTTGTTAAATTAGTAGCACAGTTGTTAAGTGAACCTGGTTTCCCCATTGATTTTGCTTGTCAGAAGGCTGCAAAAGATGATCAGGTGATCCAGGGACACTGCAATCGTCATAAATGTGTCAGTTGTAAGGCATCCAAATGTAAATCACATGGTCATGAGAATGCTGCAACAATCTTAAGTGGTCATAAAAATGGTCATAAGTCACTTTTGTCAGTGCCATTATAACTTTGAATAGTCACTAAGCAAACTGTTGTAAGTCGAGGACTATCTGAACTAATAGACTTCAACTTTGTTGACTGTCAAGTATGTTTAAAAGTGACCTAAAGTAGAACTTGAATTGACCTATCAAGCTAAATAGCTAACTACCCCTAATGCGCTTAAAGAATCAAATAACAGCCATTTTAGGAAAAGAAATATCTCCTGGATCTGCAGAAGCACTGGCCGATAGACTGAGAGGGCAAAGAGGTGGTTTCATTGTCCTCAAGAAACAAACATGGATCTTAAATCTACTGCAAAATATATATATTTGAAAATGTTTTAGAAGAAATTAATGTTTAATACTTGCACTAATTCAGCATTAAAATATATATTGCAACCATATTCCACTGGAATATTTGGTGATTATGAAAGCAATATAGGAATTGTTATATTGAAGAAACCACACACATATCAAGAGCTAACTTATGGGACTCACAAAAAGGCCAGATTGTACCACACTACAAAAGAAAAGAAATCTGTGGTTGTTCAGTCATGACAATAGCACAGAGATGCAACAGAAAAACTTGAAAGGAAAGATGTTACACATATTTAGGAGTTTTAAGAAGTAGAATGGAAGTATGTTCAACTTTACCTCATTATTACAGATGAAACATGATAAAAGTAAGTATTTTACTAAACGACAAACACAAAGCATCATATATTTCGGTAACAATATGTCTATAGATAGCTCACTGAGCACCTCTCAGATTGCCTATCCTGCCTGGGTTTTTAAAATAGATGTTTTTGGCACTACTAGATTGTAATTGGCTGGCACTTAGGTTGTAATATTGTTCTCATTTACCATAATCACAGCAATCCTTAGAAAATTAATACAATTGATATCTTTAACTATTTTTTTATTTGGAAGTATACTCACTAGATCAGAATATAAAAGATAACCTGAGGTAGTAGGGATTATATTCTTTGAAAGCCAGGAACAACTTCACCAGTTTGTCTTTTGACAAATGGGTATTTGTGATAAGGCCTACCAAGACATCCATTTTGTGAAAACATCAATACATTTACAATACTCCAATGTGCCCAATTGGCCTCAATAATTTTGTAGTTTGTATTTGTTCAACCTGTCTTAGTTTGTGTTGAGCGATCCAATATTAGCAATAGTAATGACATACTATTTAATGCTAATTGAACTCAAGAATAGCATTAGCGTAAAATGATTTCAAAATGTAAAACACCCAAAATATAGATGACCTGGAAGAAGTTGAAATAATTATAAGTCAATGTAGACTATGTAGAGAACAACCACACTGATAGGCAGTGCTATATCTAAGTATTCCAGTTACTTACCAATGCTTCCCTTTTCCTGATCTTCTCTTTCAGTAAACATAGGCTGGTTTGGTAAGCTATTTCTAGAGCGAGTGACTGATTCTAGTTGTGAAGCCCTTCCCAACAGAGATAGCTCATCAAGCACCTCTCCCTCTTTGGCCTCTAAGTCAGATTTAGAAGTTGTTAGTTGTTTTATTGTATCGGGCATCATTAGATTTGGATCATTCAAGCAGGCTACTGCACCACTATCCAAGCTTAATACCCTGGTACGATTCTTGGCACTGTTTGTACTGTGAGTCTGTCGGGTTGAATGCTTTTTGACAATCGCATCAGTGCCCAAGTGAATTTTGTAAGAATTTTCCAAGTCTGTGCCTCTCTCTTTGGCAATATATTTTGTCTTTAGGGCATTAAATTTTCCTTCGGGAGACTGGCATGAATGAGAAGTTGTGCTGGAAGAGCTATCACTGCTGAACTGGTGGGCTGACTGCATACTTGAAGTTCGGCTCAAATCACTTTGATCACTTGAGTCTTCATCATGGCAAAAACCTGCACTGTGGGGCTTGGTAGCAGATACCCCTCGGAAGGAAATATACTCTTTGTGTCGACTTGTGTCAAAACTACTCGCCCGTTTTTTCCCTGTCCTTCTCCTGCTGGATTTTTGAGCTGAAGCTGTCCGATGGATTAAGCTACATGATTTAGGACGCACATCCCCCTCCTTCTGCTTTTCTACCATTTCCTTACAAGTTCTTGAGTCAACTATGGAAGATTTCTCTTTATGTTCATCTCTTTTCACAGTATGGTTTCCGGGAGACTGTTCTGCTTGTGTGGTTAGTTCATTAGCATGAGGGTTCTTATTTGCTTCTTCTGAAGCAGAGGTACTAAGGGCCCTCTGATTGTGCATCTCCTCTGATGCGCTCAGGCATTCTTCTACTTGAATGCAACTGCTGGTGTTCGTTTCAACTATAGTTATTTCCTTGCTCGTCCTTTTGTTAGTAGCAATACAACAGTCCTCAGAATCAACAGGATAGTCTTTTTTCTTGCCACTTTTTTTCTCTTCTTTAGGTGACACCTCGTGGTCCGACAACATGCTTTCTATATGAGTAGAACTTGTTTGTTCACTTTTGTAGCTGCTGACAGTACTGATGGTGTCACGGTCAGTCCCACTACAATAACTCTCTGTTGAGCCACTACTTCTTGTACTCAGGCTTCTCAGGCTATCCACACTTTTATCTGTTTGTAGAGATTTACTCTTGCTGCTTTTGACTAGCAGCTGCGGACTGCTACATTTTAGGATATCATCTAGTTGAAAAATACCAGAAATACATGAGTTCTCAGCTAATGATTCTTTGGATCCTGTTCGAGGCTTGCAAGCTTCTAATTCACTGACAGTATCCAGACCCCGCCTTTGCTGATAGAGAGGAAAATCATTTAATGATACATCTGGAAATGCAACAGCTGAACTGGAAGTCCTTGGCACACCTCGTGGTCTATGGTCTTTTCTGTAGGAGTGTGAATGCAAAGGGACAAGAGAAGCCATTTCAGTGTCACATGCATTAGACACAGAAGGATCTATATGCTGATTAGGAAGGCACACTTTATCAGTACTGTCTCTTGATAACTCCTGTGCAGTTGACAGTGAGGGCTGAATGGATACAAAGGAATCAACGGAGACCAGATGAAAAGTCTTCCGGTCAGCTGTCAAATCTGTTTTAAAAAAAATGAAATAAAATTAAGAATTTTGCATATTATTCTCACTGCTGTAAAATATCTTGTATTCTAGATTTCTTTTTCACCTAATATGTGAATACAGAATCTGCTCTAACAAATATGACTAAAATCCACAATCCTTATGATTTTCTTAGTTATTCATCATTCAGCAAATCTATGCATGTGAATATCACGGTCTATCAAAACCCTAAACAATGGTAACCAAGACTACTATTATATGGAATTATTGCAAGGACCAAAAAGAGGTAGAATAAGTATTTTACAATGTATAGGTAGTTCTTAGCTTACAACTATTAATTCAGTGATCATTCTAAGTTACAATGGCTGATTGAAGGGATTTATGACCAGTCACCAGGTTACAGCTGTTGTAGCATCCCTGTGGTCACATGATCAAATTTTGGGTACTTGGGAGCCCGCCTGCAATGATAACCACAAAAATATTGCAAGTCACTCCAACCACCTATCTTTCCCCATCTATGCCCTTCCTACAGCCACAGAGTCGTGATGAACCAAGATGCCCTGAGCCACAGTGTTCAGCTTGGTGGGCAGCAGTCAAAAGGACAGAGATGGGGGTCAGAGGTGTATGAGGGAAATTGAAAATGCAGTCCCTTACTTATCAAGAGAAGGAGCTGGGAAAACAACAGGAGCTTACCCCGTCATTTGGTGCTCGGGTCTTGAACCTGGGCTGTCAGCTTTCCAGCTGACAAGCTCAGCATCTTTAACCACCGAGCCATCATGCTCCCATAGTTAAATAATAAAATAATGTGAATAAAAAATATTGTAAGCATTCAGTCTTGATAATTACAATAAGCTAACTTTTTGATGAACTCCAGAAAACAAAAACAAGTCATTAATATTGCATGAATATTATGCTAAGTGCATTAGCTCACTTGACTGCAGATCTGGAAGCATGCAAAATATAACATATGGATATGTGTGAAAATCACTTCATTAAGTTTGTTGTAGAAAAGTCTTTTTTTTAAGTGTTTAATTCTAACTCTTTGCAAGCTACTTTCATTAAGATTCATATCACTAGCATATGAATCCACAGAGAAAAATACTTATGACACATCTAACACCCTCTGAGGTTTGCTAGAAAAAAATTAAGACTTCAGAATAGCAAAAGACTTCAGATGTAATCACCATAACTTTAGGCTTGATTATGTAACAGATAAAATGATCAGTTAATACAGCAAGCTCCAGTTAAGTGGCTATTATTTTGCAAATACAAAAGTAAGAGAGTTATTATTTGTTTTACTAAAAAAGTATTCATGGATATAACACATAACAGGTTGAACAAGACATACATACCTTGCTCTTCGCTCCCTTCTTTACAAAGACTAGAACTCTGACCAAGACTCAGACTGATATCATCAGAAGTCTTTGCAGTGTCTGTATCACCTAAGTAGTAAAAATAATGTGTTAGCTCAGAAAGAACCACCCTATATGCCTAAAAGAAAATAGAATTTAAGAAGTGTTTTTAATTCTCTACATATGGTTATAATGATCTGAATTGTATACTCAAATCTGTTAGTGCATTACATCAGCAGGGACACTGTGCATACTCCTGTTGTATTGATATAGGACTACACTATAGTAGCACAACTAAGAAAACCAAAAGATAATATGGCATCTCCACCATATTAAATTACATTATGTTGCTAGTTAATATGCCTGTGCAACAACAAAACTGATGAGAGAAAAGACACATCATGGAAGATGTGCTTGTGTTTGCTAGTGTTACATCCGCTATTCAAGAAACTGAAGAATTCACAACAGAAAGGCCAGTTGCAATCTGTGAGACCTCCTCATATACAGGGCTTGCCTTACTATTTCCAGGGAACAACCCCAGATAATCCCTATAGGATCGCATGAAAACAATTCTTAAATATAATATGGAGAGCATATATATTGCAAATGAAATCCAAAATGGTCAGTTCATCCTTAAAACCAAAATAAAATAAATCTCACCCTTCATATAAGAATGAAAGAGCACTGAGTAATACCTCTAAATGCACTGTTTGAATGATACTATTGATCTGTAATTTTTGAATCCATTCTTGCATACAAAATCAAACACACCTCAGGCTCAACTAAGTGAAATATAAAACTTTATGATATCTTTGCATAAATGAATAAACCGTTACATTTTCAAATGAAACACTTAAGTAACTTTAACCAAAGACTGGAACAGATTTAGCGCATCAAATAATATTGCAAGGAGGGAAAACCTGTGTAGCCTGACCTGACTTATTCCAAATTTATGAATATGGAAGTTGTAATCTGAAGAAGCACTAGAGAGATTGGATTGGTAGTTCATATAACTATATTAGGAAACAAGAATTATTACAGAGTTTAAGATGAAATAATACCATCTTTGAGAGTGGAGGTTTGTTGTCCAAGTTTGTGAGTTTGTTTCTAAATGTTTTGTTACCAGACTAGATAATGATTTCAGTAGAATTTAGGATTCCTAAATTCCACTGAAGATGTTACCTAGCGTGGTAACAAAATGTTCAGAAACCAACCCACAAACTCAGAGAATGAATCTCAACTCTCATCCTACACACAAGTTACAGATATTAACTACTATTGCAATATCATCTTTAATTACTGGCTATATAGCCAAAGGCATGAATATGGTCTATAAATATAATTGAACGTAAGATAACTAGAGCTGTGAAAGTTCAAACCAGTTTCTACTTGGAAATACTTTGGAAGACATTCTAGAATAATAGATTTCAATCCTGGAAGAAGCATGCTACTGCAACAGCAAAGGAAAGGGAAAGAATTCCTGGGATATAAATTTTAGGATTAAAAAAAATAAAATTTAAAGTAAAGATACTCTGTATTTTTTTGTCAAGACTCAAGGATCAATAAGAATTTTTCACTATCTTGTGTTTTATTTTTTACCTATCAACAATGGAATGGAAAATCCTTTTAATACTAATGCATCTGCTGAGGTTATTTAAATATGAAAATCAGAATGTTACCTTTAATGGTAGCTGCAGTTCCATGACGAGATAAACCTGATCCAATCTAAAATGAAATAAATAACCAAATGAGTTATTTGAGCACCAGTAATTTACCTTCTTAGGCGAAATTGGGATAACTGGAGTAAATACCTGAAATCCCCTTTATTAATAGAATAGGAAAAGTATTTTTAAGCTTTTTAAAAAATAATATTTAAAAAAAACTATTTTGTAAACACAAAATTTTAAGCTATTGTCTACTGCAATATTGTCTACTGCAAATTAATCATTTAATTGCTCCCCCCAAATCATTGTGCTATTTTTGCTCCTCTCATAAAATGTATTTTGAAATTTTAAATAATGTGAATGATTAATAGCACTCATAACAACAATGTATAAATAACTGCAATTAGTAATACCTACAGACATCCAAATACATGAACATACAATGATTCACAGAATCCAATCAGGCCAATGTTAAACAACTGCAGAGAATAGCAACAAAAATAGCTGTTTCATTGCCAGAATAACTTCAACAAATTATGTAAATAAAAAAGCAACACTGAAAAGATTTAACAAATGTATGATACTGTGGAATTAACAAATGTATGATATTGCAGTAACAAATGTATCATATTAAAATCCTGGAAGTTGACAAAAAGCAAAGGAAGTAACAGATCCTCAATAAACTAAAACAAAAATAACCATGAATGTTAAAGCATACTGTTATTTGGCTCATATTTCAGCTGAACCTAACTAAAAAAAGGCATGTGTCCCCAAACAGTTCTTACCTGGTTATTTAGATCTAGGCCAGCAAAAGAATTTCGGGAACTGCACCCCACTGGAGGTGTTGCTTCTCGAATAAACTCTGACATCTCAATCCCTCCACCTGGATCACTAAAAGGTAAGAAATTTTAATTTTTAAAGTATTATTTTGGTTATCTATGTCAAGTTACACCAAAGGATATATTTCAAGTTTCTTCAATTGCCAGTATGAAGTTATTCTTCATAAAAACGCCCCCAAGATGACAGAATCCAATCGTATACTAAAATAAAGGTGTACACTGAAACATTGTATAGTGGAAGATATTCCCTACTTACAAGAACCTCTAGTATTAGAAGATGAAGTAAGATCAGCACTCCGTCATTACCAAGTTGGGAGGCTACAGGAACTGGTGAAATAACCCACAGAAATATGAAAATCAACAGAAAAAGAATCAGTAAAAGTTGTAACCAGACTGGAAAATGATACAGTGGCTGACAGGAGAAGAGCCTTTTCTGCTGTGATTCCTTCACTTGGCTTTCAGAAAAAGGTTTGAAAACCTGGCTCTGCCGATTGGCTTGGTGTCCCAATGGGAGTGTCCTACTCTGGAGATGGTTAATAGACTAAGAAGAAGATCCCAGCTCCATACCATTTGTGTACTGATTCCCATCTTATTATTTTATTGTTGTTGTTAACTTTTAATGTTCAGTGTTGAGAAGGGCAGCTTATAAATTTAAAAAAATATCGAAGTAGAATTAACAGAGTATGCAAACTATCATACAATATCAATAATTGCTAGCAAAATAATGCTGAGGAGCATCCAAGGAGATTAGAGCTCTACTTGGAAAAAGAAACGTCAAGCTGGCTTTAGAACCTGAGACATTATTGGAAATCCAGGCTGAATAACTGAGAAATCATTGATTATATAGAAAAGACTTTGATTGTGTTAATCATGTCAAGCTGTGGAATATCTCCAAAAAATAGGAATCCCAGAATATCTAATTGTTCTCATCACAACTGTATATACAAGTCAGGAAGCCACAGTACAGCAGAACATGGTAAAATAAACTGCTCCAGCTGGGTAAAAGAATGTGATTCTTCCCTTAATTACTCAACCTGCATGCTGAATCTTAAGAAAAGATGGATTGGTAAAATAAACACTTTGGTGAAGAAGTGGCAAACTCAAGATGTCTGTACTAAAATCAGACAAACAAATGTGGCAGAATGAAGACCCAGCAAATAGACACACTCTTCCTAATTTCTTTTGGACAAAGAGAAGACTTCAGATCACTCACAATACTCCAGGCAGAACCACAAGAGGAGACTATGTCAACAATCTCTGGTGGTTTTCCTGGACTCACATCTACTAATAAAAGAGCACGTGCTCTTCAAGGCCTTACCAAAGAATGTCAGAGTGGGAGCAAGATTAATTTCTGTAGGGCTCCTTATTCCGAAAGGAGGGAGCCATCAAGGAGAAGGCACTTCTTCTGGATCCTGCCAGATGTATTTCCTTAGAGGAGGGGATCCGCAACATTCCTTGCCTCCCTGTCTAGTAGGTTGGGTAGATGTAACAGGCAAGAGACGGTCTCTCAGATAATCTGGTCTCAAGTCATGAAGGGCTTTAAAGGTGACAAACAGCATCCTAAATTGCACCCGGAAGCAAATCGGCAGCCAATGCAGCTTCTCCAGGAGAGGTAACACATGTGCACACCTAGATCTGCAAAAACCATATAGGCCTCTGCATATGGAACCAACTGCAGCTTTTGGGTGCAGTTCTACAACCCATGTGGAGTGCACTGCAATAGTCAAGATGGGAGGTAACTAGGGCATGAGCGGCTATGGGTAGGGATTGTTGATCCAGGAAAGGGCATAACTGGTGCACAACCCAGCAGTGACCCTCCCGGCCATGACTGCCACATGCTCCTCAAGCAGGAATCGTGAATCCAGGAGAATCTCCAGATTGGGTCTGTTTGGGGCAGTGCCATCCCATCCAAGATCAATGGTAGCAATTTTCCATGGACTAAATAACTCCAAGCCCAGAGCCACTCTGTCTTACCAGGATTCAGTTTCAGCCCATTGCTTCCCATCCAGCCACCCCATCCAGCTCCTAACAGCCACCAAGCACTGTGAGTATCATCACATTGATCCATGGTGACCAATGATCTCACCCAGAGATTTCAAGGTATTGGTTATGACCTTTAAAGGCCTTAAAATTTTGTCTTTACTTTTGCAATAAGATCATCCTGCTGACTCATAATCAGTAGCATTCAACTACTACTTCAAAGTCTTTTTCTCAAGTAGTGTACTGCACTATAGCCAAGCCAGACAACGTCCGTAAAATGTATTGCTACATTTTATTTTTGCTTTTCAGATGTACAACTTGGCTATTTTCTGTATTCAATTTTATTCCATTACTTTCAGTTCGTTTCTCTAACCTATCAAGATTGTTGCTGGTTATTAGCTATCCCACACATTTTTTATCATCTGTACTAATGAATACATAAGAACAGAAGACTGAACCATATGGCTCCCTGTTTGATATTTTTCTCCTGTTGATGATGAATCCTTGATGATAGGATTTTTTTGAGCCAGCTATGTACCCACTTAACTGTCATGCTTTAGAATCCTGATCAAAACCTTGTGGGTACTTAAAGCAGCCTCTGAGTAGGCATTAATGTTCCTAGTGCTATTATCTCCCTCTGTATCCCCTGCAAGACCCATCACCCACTTTAAACCAGGACTTGGGGACAGAGCCACTTTTTAAGAGCTTATTGAAATGCAAGGAGAGCCATACAAATATTTTACAATTCTTTTGTTCTGTTTTATTTTCAGTTTGTACAAATTGGAATTTATTTATTCATTTTAATTTATAGTCACACTTTTGCCAAAGTGAATCTAGGTATCAAACAAAATATACAATTCATCAATATAAGTAAACCAACGAACTAAATAAACCCTAAATAAACCCTAAATAAAACACTGAAATAAAAATAATGAACCAAGTCTCACAAACTGCCAATCCCCACACATAAGCCAACAAGCCTTAAATGCTTTCTGGAATGCCAGCAGGGTTTGGGGTCAAGCTAATTTCAAGTGATAAGGTGTTCCAAAGAAAAGGCATTATAAAAGTACATATAAAGGTACTGCTCCCCCCCCCCAATTTTTTTTAATCGACTGAACCCGAAGCATGTCCCTGAAAGCAGATCTAATAGAACAGGTAGAAATAATAATTGAGAAGTGGTCCTTGAAATATCCTGGCCTCATGCCATAAAGAGCTTTTTATGCCATAAAGAGCATGCCATAAAGAGCAACCAGCACTTTGTTTACTGAAAGCTAATACAGATTGTAGAACAAAGATGTAACCTGTGCAAAATGAGAAATGCTCATAATTGCCTGTGTTGCCACATTCTTCAACAATTATTGTTTATTGATGCTCTTCAGAGACAGCCTTATGTAGAATACATTGCATAAGTCCTTACGTGAGCTGACAAAGCATAAGTGATCATGTTTGTGCTCTGGAGGCTAACTAAAAGCAAGGAACAACTGCTATAAGCACTGAATAATGAAAAGAGACACAGTATGTAAATAAGGGTGTCAGTTTCTCCCTCACCCAACTTGTCTATCTTCTTGAATCATGGGAATAAAGAAAGTTGTTGTTGGGGCTATATATATCCTACAGGAAGGAAATTAAAATGAGGATCAAACTTTTCATACACATTTGTTTCAAGGGAAAGTTTGAATCTCTGTTTAGGCTGAACCTGGACCAATCTGTTTATCTTTTGTACAGAATGGCTTCCAAATAAAGCCAGTAGATAGATAATCTGCAGTTATGAGTACAGTGGCAGTTAGGATATAATATGAAAAAACATGTTTTCTACAAGAAGGAATTAATCATTAATTAGGTCCACTGGTTAAGGCATTGGACTAGAAATCAGGAGGTTGTGAGTTACCACATTTTTCGGAGTATAAGATGCACTGGAGTATAAGACGCACATTAGTTTTGGGGGACCAAAACAAGAAAAAAAAATCTTGGTGATTCACTTGCTTTCATTCA
>JANHGC010000253.1:237236-252401 GCA_027560395.1 Boaedon fuliginosus | reverse complement strand
TATTGTAAGGGCACAGTATTTTTTGTTGTACGCCACCTCGAGTTCCCCGTTTGGGGAAGAGAGGCGGGATATAAATCCAATAAATAAAATAATAATAATAAGAAGAAGAATGTTCGTACAATAACCAGCATTCCCCAACTACTGCAAGGCTTTGTATACCTGGATATTATTAACTCCATTAACATTATTGCAGGGCTGCAGTGACCAAGTAAATAGCTTCTGCCGTGCATTCTTGGCAGCTTGCCCCTAAGCCATCTTGAGAAAATATTTTCTTGATTGAGAAACTTTGACAACTTTCAAGCTATTCATTCTGGACTGCAGGTTACCACGTGTTCTCATATCCATACAGAAGACATATAGTGATCTTAAACGTATGTGCATTTGTATGTGTTTATGTGCATATAGGGGAGCCTGGTGGCTCAGCAGTTAAAGACCAGAAAGCTGACAGCCTGGCTTAAAGACCTGAGCAATGGGTTGAGCTCCCATTACTTGCCACGGCTCCTGCCCACCTAACAATTTGAAAGCATGAAAATGAGAGTAGATAAATAGATACCACTTTGGTGGGAAGGTAACAACATTCCTCACACCTCGGCCTATAGTCATGCTGGCCACATGACCATGGAAATATCTTCAGGCAATGCTAACTCCCTTGGCTAAGAAACTGAGATGAAAGTCAGACATGACTGGAGAAAGGAAACTTTTACCTATAACCTTTACGTATAACACAGATATCGATTAAAGCAGCAAATACATATGTGTGCAAGCACAGCAAGCATTGCTGGCTTGTTTACAAAGATTGTTTAAAGTTGCTTGTGTATGTCTTAAATGCTACATGTTAGCGCCCCATGCCTTCAAGCACTTCCCATACCCAATGTCATCTTGCTATGTTTAAGACTGTAACTTTTTCCCAGCTAATAAGGCCACACTGTATGTTGAAATTGTACTTCAGCAATCTGGAAGGCATTGGGTTATGGAAGGCCACTTTAATACATTTGTCAGCTCAGCATGAGACAATAACAGCATAAATCCCTACAGCAAACCTGTCCTTACATGGTGGTGGAAAAGTGCCAAAACCTTCTAAAATCCAAGGCCCATGAATATGGGTTATCCACTGCTGTCTCAACAGATCATTTACTTGCATACAAGTCTGTAAATGTTCCTGTATCTGCAGCGATGAATGGAGATGCCCTATTGTTATTTACTTCACTGAATTATTGCCAACATGTGACTCACATCCAAACCAGATTTTTTTTTCATTAGTCGGCATGCAATCTACACTGACTGGAAACACTTTTCTATCACTTTTGGCTCCGATAAGTTTGCAAGGCAAAGCCAACGTTGTTTATCCATTTTTTTTTGTTCTTTCTATTTCTATTCTGTTCCACATCAGCAATATTCACACTTTCCACAAATAGCATGAAAAAGGCTCTGAGGTGCACAATTCTCACTTGTGAAAATCTTCTGGCTTTGAACTAATGAAAAGAATCTTCTACAACCACTGTGAACTTATTCAATAAAAGCAAGGAAGCAATTAACAAGACGGAGTGGTTTTTTTTTAAAAAAACCTCAAAATGTAAATGCGTTTTTTTAAAAAAAATCTCCCATATTTAACTTTATTTTATTATTTTATTTTATTAGTTAGATTTATATCCCGCCTCTCTTCCCCCAACGGGGAACTCGAGGCAGCATACAACAAAATAATGTGCCCTGAACAGTAAAAAATCCCACTCCTTCACCACACACAATCAACCAGAAACACTCATAAAGAAGGCGGGGAGGTAGATCTTAACTCCACACCTTCTGACACAGCCAGGTTTTAACAGCTTTACGGAAGGTGGGCAAATTTGGGATGGTCCTAATATCCGCCGGGAGTGAGTTCCACAGGGACGGCGCTGCCACAGAGAAGGCCCGAGCCCGCGGGCCCGCCAGCTGGTACTGCCTGGCCGACGGAATCCGGAGCAGTCCCTCCTTTGATGTTAGAAGTTCATGTACTGTTGTTACATATCATTCTTGTTGCCCAAAGTTTTCGTCCATCATTAGCTTCAAATGGTTATTAAATGAATGGTTAAAGTCAAGGACTATCTATAATTAGAGGGTTTCATAATCGTGCACTCAAATTCATCTTACAACAATAGAGAAATAGTTTGCCATTTCCTTCTCTCAAGTTTACTTAGGTGGCCTGGTTTCCTTAGATCTGTTGATCTTTCTGCCCTCACCCCAATTTTGACTGCATCGCTGCATTTTTGACCTTACAGACAATTGTGACTTTACTGGGAACACATATTTTCACCAACATTTCTTTTTGAGTTAACCTGCAAATCAAACTACCATGTTTCCCCCTAAATAGGATATGTCCTGAATTTTATTTATTTTATTTATTTATTTATTTATTTATTAGATTTATACCTCTCTTCACCTCTTCCAGGGGAACTCGAGGTGGCATTAAGCCTGAGCCCAATTTTTGGGGTGAGCGTAAATATAGCCTCCCCCTCCCCTGAAAATAAGGCCAAGTGAAGGCGGTTGACATAAGCACAGGAGGCAGCCTTTCCCTTCCCCAGGTCAGTTAATGGCAGCTGGGACCCTTAATTGGGACCCGTGGATCAGCTGAGCTGATCGGGAGCTTCCCCTCTGCGCCAGCCCTGCTGCGGCACCAGGCAACCTGGACTACTGTAATGCGATCTACATGGGGCTGCCCTTGAAGAGCACTCGGAGACTTCAACTGGTACAGAATGCAGCCACGCGAGTGATTGAGGGTGTACCTCGGTGCACCCATAACACCTATCCTCCGCGAGCTGCAACTTTTAAAGCCCTACATGGCTTAGGAGCAGGGTACCTTCGAGACCGCCTGCTGCTACCTTATGCCTCCCAGCGCCCAGTTAGGTCCCAGAGTCGGCTTGCTACATATCCCATCAGCCAAGCAATGTCAGGTGGCGGGCCCCCATGCTAAAGCCTTCTCTGTGGCAGCACCGACCCTTTGGAATCAGCTTCCCCGAGATTAGGACCATTTCTACCTTGTTGGCCTTCCGAAAAGCCACCAAGACCTGGCTTTGTCAGCGGGCCTGGAATTGATTACCTTCCCCTATTTGAATGTTTGGTTGTTTAGTATTTTAATTTGTATTCATTGTTTTTATGACACTGCTGTAAGCAGCCTCGAGTTCCCTTTGACCGGAGAAATGAGGCAGAGTATAAATCAAATAAATAAATATATAAATAAATAAATAAATTTGCAACCCCAAGAATAATAGTGACCAGACTTTGCTTTTAAATTATATTTATTATTTATTTATTTATTTAGATTTATACCCCGCTTCTCTTCCCCGGTCAAGGGCAACTCGAAGCGGCTTACAACAATTAAAAACAGTACAATAAAACATCATTAAAAATACAATATATTAAAAAAATTTACAACACAATCATACACCAACCAATCATCATTCATCCAAGGGGGGTATTAGTTCCAAGCCCACCAAAGAGCCAGGTCTTAGTAGCTCTGTGGAAGAACAACAGGTTCGGAATGATTCTGATCTCCATGGGTAGTTGGTTCCAGAGGGCCGGTGCCACCACAGAGGAGGCCTTAGCTCGAGGGCCTGCCAGCCGACATTGTTTAGCTGACGGGACCCACAACAGGCCAATCCTGTGGGATCTTATTGGGCGCTGTGAGGCATGTGGTGGCAGAAGACGGTCTCGAAGGTACTTGAGCTTTACAGTACAGCACTGTAAATAGACCTTGGAGATACACTGATACGTGCATTTATATCATAATAAAACGGTCACTTGACTCTCATCGGTATTTGGGTGATCGCACATAGCCCCAGCTCAATTTTGTGACTAGTTTCAAAGGCAGGTAGCACCCCCGTCCCCCAGTTGGTTGCCAGAAACAGGGAAGAGACAGAACAGTTCAAATAGAGCCAAAAGGTTACATTGAAAAAGAAACGATGCTCATCGTAAGGGCCGTTTTGCATGGCACTTCGGCATACGATACAACGTAGAACCGGAGAACCCCGTAATGAGCCGGGAGTAAGCGAAGGAGTGCTCCTCGGAATAAGGACGGCCGTTTTCCTCCCTTGATCCGCGCCCATACATTCGCAAGCAACGAACACTGCTGGCGCGCGCGTGAACTCGCGCCGAAGGCAAAAGGCAGCCTTCTCCCCTAGCAACGACAGAACCTGGAGCTCCCGCATTGACGCTCAATCCGATCCAAGGGAACGTTGAGGGAGCCGCCCAATAGGAAGGACGACTTAAAGCGCGTGCGAGGCGGCTGAGTTAAAAAAAAAAAAACGGGGCGGAGAGGCTAAACGGGGAGGCAGGATGCCGTTAAGGCGGCCCCGATCTTCAATCAGGTAAGGGAGGGGATTGAAGGACTGCCGTAACAGCGAATGGGAGTCCAGGGATAACCGGTCAGGGAGGCGGGGTTTTCCGGACGCTCCTCCCTCCTCCTCTCTTCCAAGCTTGCCCGGTCAATCCGGTGGCTTAGGAGGATGTGCGGTCGGCGGCGGCGGCCCCGGCGGAGCGCGATGTGGCCGTGGAGGGGCTCCTGGGCGGCGTCTCTTCTCCGCGGAGGGCTGTGGCGCGGCTCCGGCCTCGGCGTTCCCTCAAGGGTTGATCGGGAGCCGGCAGCCGCATGAGCTATAGGCAGCTTTCCCCGCGGGCAGCCCTGCCCCCTAATGGAGGAGCCGTTCCGTCCTCCTCTCCTCCTCCCGCGCAGCCCCCTTCAGCCGCCGCTGCCGGGGGAGGCTGAAGGGGAGGGAGCGGCGGCGCCGGCCAGCCCCGCTTGGGGGAAGGCGGAAGCCGCGGCCTCGGGCCACAACGCCGGCGGGGCCGGCCTCTGGACTGCTGTCTTCGAGTACGAGGCGTGCGGCGAGGACGAGCTGAGCCTGCGTCCCGGCGACGTGGTGCAGGTGCTCTCCAGGGACGCGCAGGTATCCGGTGACGAAGGCTGGTGGACGGGCCAGATCGACCAGCGCGTCGGCATCTTCCCCAGCAACTACGTGACCAGCAGTGAGGGCAGCAGCAGCGGGCGCCGCCTCCGCCTCCAAGAAGGGGGGAGATCGGATCTCCAGGCTACGAGTCCGGCCATCCAATGTAAGAAAGGAGGGCTCGAGGTGGGTGGGTGGGCGGCGTTCAGGAAGACTGCCGAGCTGTTAAACGCCGGGCTTAACGCCCTGTGGATGTTGGGGGCTTCTGGGAAGAGGCTGAAGAATGCCTCCACATTTTCAGTACATAAGCCCATACAGACGACCACTGGATGGGAGGGGAGGCTCAGTTTGCCTTGTGCTGAAGAAGTTTGCGGAGGGGGTAGTCTGGTCGTGCGGGTAGGCTGCATGCTTATCACTTCGGTAGGGATGAGACACGCTTGATTCGTGTCTTCGAAACTTCGTCCAGGGGCATTTCTCCTATCTGAATGAGACTGCAATAGACGCGGTCCTGCTTACGTTTTGCAGAAGACAATCGGATACTTCCGGAGGGATCTAAGGAAGGGGTGTGGCTATATTGTATCCCATCGATGTTCATCGCCGGACCCCCCCCCCCACCTTTATGCTCTTTCTTGATCCCAAGGCCAGAAAACTCAGAGAATTGTATATTCTTACCCATACTTGTTTTGTGCTTTAGATAAAATAATCCAATGCCCCACTGTTTCAAACTAGGTCATATAAATTCAACCTAATTATGTTTTCCTGTATAACTTGCATCTCTGAAAACTCTGCATTCAAAAATAACAAGCAGTGTGGCTGAGTGTCAGGGGGTATTCTAGTTTAATAAAGAAGGATAGCAGTGTACGAGTGTTATTGTGTCAGGAGAGAAACATTTTTCAGCAGCTTACTTTTACTTGTTAAATGAGTCGTTTTTGAAAGGGACCTTGGTATTCTCTAAGCTTGATTGTTTGTTGTTTCATTACCCAAACTAAGTAACATCATAGGTCATTTTCCCCCTCCTTTGTAACTTCCATGCTCTTTATGCCCAATAAGTATTTCTTAAATCTCATAGTAACTTGGTCCAGTTTCACATGCTTTTTAGTATGGTATCTAATTAATAAAGGTAATTTGTTCTGAAGTCCTTATGAAAGGTATAACCTCAATTTTAGTTACAAACTAGCAAGATGATTTTCCTGTGTTCATTAATTTGATTCATTATGAGGACATTTCAGCAGTTCTTATTACACAGATATAAAACTTCCTGTGTTTGAGTGGTTTGTCCCAACTGTCAAAACCTCTGTGATTTCCCCTTCTTTTTCTTGTGATCTTACTGCCTCAATACATGAACACATCCGTTTTTTGCTCCCTCTGTTTAAAAACTTCAGCAGAGGACATTTATGTTTTTCATCTGGATTTCTGTTCCAAGATGTTTTCTGTCAGGCTACTTTTGTAATATTTCCTTGTAAACAAGTGACCACAACTGAAATGTGTTAATACTGCAAAATTCAGTACAAAGCATTAGCTTGTCTTGTATGGAATTATCGATATTTTCAGATTACTGTTAAACATTATTGTTGAAATCAAGATATTTGAAAGAGAATGCTAGACCTGGCATTTTTCTTCCCTTTTCAAATTCTAATTTTGCAAATAATTTCATTCTTATAGCTTAAACATTTGCAAGAGAAAATAGATATTAAAAATACAATATGTGGGAAATTTATATCCACCTCAAAAGGAATGAGTAAATAATCTGAAAAAGGAAACTACAGTAATTTTGACATTGCTGCCATTGCTTTGGTTTTGCCATTGCTTAGGCATCTTGTCCTAAAGAAAACAGCAATAAACAAAGAAAGTTCTTCTTCCCTGTCCCTTTTCTGTGGAAAAGAATATGCATAGTGTTGCTTTGAAACCATTTAGTTGTAGCATTATAATTGGCAATGTGTTAGGGGGGAAATAGAATCTTATATGCAGGACTTTTCAATGATCCAAAGCTATCTGTTTTCAGTTGTTGCTATTCAGTTCTTACATATGTAAAATTGACCTAGCTGCAACTGACAAAAGTTAAGTTACAGGATTTTTATTTACCTAGCATCCACCTCATAGATGACTTTTGGATGGTTTACAATAAAGCAGATAAAAACAATAAAATGCATAATAGTCAAGAGTTCCCATTGACCGGGGAAGAGAGGCGGGGTATAAATCTTATAAATTAAATAAATAAATAAAAATAATATAAAATAAAATAAAAAATAGAAGCGAAGTTTCATAAACAATGTCCTATATGTCCCTTTTTAGGTTATATTCAAACAACTTTTCTACATTGATGCAGAATAATCTTGTTCTTTTCATACACAGAAATACAATGAAAAGACTACTCAGAAATATGTATTTGGTTGTCAACTCTTTGTGACAAGGAAGTTATGGAAATTTAAATCTCTTAACTTAGTGATATAATCAACAGAAAGCACAGTCAAATAATCAAATCTGAACAATTTAGTTTAGCCATATAGAGATGATTTGGCATAAAGCCAGTTTTAGAATAAATGTTCATGCAATTTGCACTGATGAGTAAAGTCTGTTGTTCCCAAATGTACATCTCTCTCTCTCTACACACACACACAGAGAGAGAGAGAGAGAGAGAGAGAGAGAGTATATACATGCCTACACACATGATCTAAACAGAATTAAATTTGATAAATGATCAAACATCTTCATGATTTACCGATATATTGAATAAAATTTAAAAACTCTAAACTTTGGATTTACCTGCTTTTTGATACATGAAACTATTTGTATGGGAGATAGCTCTTCTCTTAACCTTAAAAAAATCCTGTATAATTTATAAAATTATGGCAATCATTAAAAGCTTTTAATCTACACTACAAAATCATATGCTTCAGATTGCTGTTGAGAAGTCTAGTAAACCTGTTATCACCAAAGGAGCTGTCCATTCAGCACCATTAATTTAGAACCTCAATTTTCTGTTCATAAAATGTAAGTATCCTTACGTCCCATGATACAGTACTGAAAACAACAGGAAATGAAATGAAATGAAACAAATCACTTCTTTTAATCACTTAATAAAAAATATACAGGAAATTTGAGCATGCTTAAGCTTTTTAAATAGGGAATTCAGAACTATAACTTCTGCCGTTTCTTTTTTCTACTTAAGTTAAACTTAAAGATCTCAATTTACTATTTCAGTTGCTAAAGATGTTTTCTAGTTCAATGTCTTTTAACGTTAAATTCCCATATGACTATTTAGACTTCTAAAGGTTTTCAGAATCCTACTTTTTGCTTTTATTCACTGATATTTCAATAGTGATAGGTCTTCATTAGATGGACTGCATGAATTGTAGTAACTAATATGCTGCCCTTCTTCTGTAAGAGCTACTTGAATTCTCGGGGTTAATATTAATACAACCAACATATTCCTTGACTGATGGTTCCTTTATTGTAGATAGATGATTCTAAAGACAGAAGCTACTTATCAGTTTTATATCTTCATTGTCAATTGTAAATGAATTTGTCTAATTCTCTTTTAAATTTGGCTAAATCATTCCCTCAGCAAATTGGTCATGATGCTGTTTATCCAAGAATCCAGATTGGGGTGAACAAGATGAGTGGTGGTGGCTTTCAAAGGCAGTGTTTATTCCTTGTCATTGTAACAACAGTTCAGTAAAAGCTATTGGGAAAATTATTGGCCAATTTTCCCAATATTTCATTGTCAAGGATATGGTACAGTATAGGGCTTATACATTAATCATCTTAAACTCCATCTTAAATTATTTTTACTTTTCAAAATTGATATTTTGCTTAAAATGGGTACTTTTCAATTCCAGCATGTCAATATAAAAGGAAACTTCCTATATGAGTTTCTCAGTGGCTATTTTAATGTTATTTATGTTTATATTTCATAACAGTATTTTTATTCTGTTTTTATCCTGTTTTAATAGTTGGTCCCCCAAAGGCCTGTATATAAGATGGAGCTACTGTATATAAATCTAATTAAATAAATAAATAATTATACCTGCTGTTAGACTTCCTTGGAATTATTTGGAGCATAATTTGAACAGCAGTCTATAGTCTTGATTATTTGCATGTTTCTAAAATTCCTATGGAAAATCATATATTCTTCTTGTGGTGAATTACAGTATTAATTGTAGTATATCCAGAAAAGTAGAACAACACACAAATATTATAATGTTATATCTCAAATAAAAGATGCCATAAGATATCTTCCTTATCGCTAGTATGATGAACTTGCCCTTCCTGATGTTTACATGTGTATTGCATGGAAAACTGAACTCTCAGTTAGCAAGCTTCTTCATTTCAACTTCATTGTCATCAGCATCCAAGCATCAACTAATCTATTTAGATTATTTATGACTGAACTCCTGTCCAGAGATGTGCGAAGTTTGTCGAGCATATATTCATAAGGAGTACAAAACAATTGTATAACATAGACATGCAACTGTAGCTTTAAAGTGTAAGCTCCTTGAGCCTTTGTAATAGGAAAAAGTAAAATATAAATAGACTGTTCTTAATACTGTTGCCTTCACCTAATACTGCTTCCTCCTCCTAATTTCTACACAAAATACTCCTGTGAGGTGGATTGACCTAAGAAAGAGTGGCAGCCCATCTCAAACTTTTAACAAGTGTTTCATCTTTCAATATGTTTTTTATATTGAAATAGTAATACTGAACTTTGAGTATCTCTCTTAATTCAGCAATGTACTCTATAACATTGTTAAGAGGGTACTTAATAGTGGCAAACAGTATATTGTTGTGCTAGCATAATTCTTTAGGATAAATGTAATACACATAAAGAATGAGTGAAATATGTTCATATCAGTATTTCTTATTTCAGAAAATTTCAGTGCAAAGTTGGGATATATGATCAGTAGCAAAGGAAAAGTCCTGTTCTTTTGTGAACATTTATCATTTTTGTAGAATAACTTACAACAAAAAGAGGTTTATAGAAGGTAGATTTGATAAATAATGTTTAAGGTAACAGTTAAAAATTAACCTAGTTATAACATATATTGGTAAATGTAATAGTAACTTTTAATTAAGGTATATCAACATATGTTAATTGCAGAGTGAGGAGAGGACAGGTAACTGACCTGATCATTTCTACAGGTAGTGTAAAAGAGCAGCCAAGAATGTACTCCTCCCTCTCTCTCATTTAAAGCATCCTTCAAAACCAAAGAAATTAAGTAATAGAGAATGCATAATCCAGTTTTCCCTAACTTGTTTCCCCTCAGTTGGGTGGATTTTAGTGCCCAGAATTCCACAACCTGCATTGTCATTATTGAAAAAGATTGAAGCCATAGATCTTAAGGCACCAACTAAAGATCTGGAAGTTTGGCAAGAATGCATCTACCTTTTAAAATGAAATGCTTACCCATAATAAAATCTTCATTCTTCAGGCACAATATTGCAGTCTTATTAGACCATGATGATATAAAACATCTTCCTAGGAATTAATTTAAATTGTAATTTTTAATTATTAAAATACATTTTTATGAACAGTGATTCAGTTATATGTGATTTAAATTAAATCTGTCTTTTGAGACACATTCACAATATTGATTTAATATATTCTTTCTGAGTATTTCTATCGGTGGTAAGGGTGCAAAATGAGCTGACTCATATTTCCACTAGGTAAGTATTTTAGCAGTCCCTTGTCTTAAAAAGTCAAGGTTAAATCGTGTCAGTAAATGATAGCAATTACTGTCTTAAATAATCTTTTGTGGAACTTAGACATTTTCATTTTGTATCGTAGTGCTGGAGATTGACTTCTCAGAGCTTATTCTGGAGGAAATTATTGGTATAGGAGGTTTTGGGAAAGTTTACCGTGCAATTTGGTTTGGAGAGGAAGTTGCTGTCAAGGCAGCTCGCTATGATCCCGATGAAGACATCAGTGAAGCCATTGAGGATGTCCATCAAGAAGCCAAGCTCTTTGCTATGCTAAAACATCCCAACATAATTGCCCTTAAAGGTGTATGTCTAAAGGAACCGAACCTTTGCCTGATTATGGAATTTGCCCGTGGAGGCTCATTAAATAGAGTGCTGTCTGGTAAAAGGATTCCACCAGACATTCTGGTTAACTGGGCTGTCCAGATTGCTGATGGAATGAACTATCTGCATGAGGAAGCAATTGTTCCTATTATCCACCGGGATCTGAAGTCCAGCAATAGTAAGTGGAAATTTGGAATGAAATGCTAGTAACTTTCAGGAATATTGGGCATAGAATTGTATTTAAAAGTTGTGAGATCACTTACGTCATCACCAGATGGATAGCACTTGAAAAAATGTTAGAAAACAAATTTCCAGGCCTATAAACTTGTGTATAGAAATGATGAATAGAGATAATCCACTCTAATCCTCTAAGGAACTGATTGAACAAGAATAGAAATAAAAGAAAACCAGAACCCCCTCTTTTTTTTTAGTTTAACACTTCTGCTAACGATTCCCCGTCTTGAAATTTTGCTGACTGAATTATTTTCTGGTGCTTTTGTTTACCAAATTTACCAAGTTGTTTGCTCTGTAACACGAAGGGAAATCTTTAGTGCTTAAGACAGACTAGAGGAAAATGAATTGTTCTTACTTACTTAGATGTTATTGGCAATGGCAAGAGTGATACACGAATGAAGGCAAATATACGTGTCCCAGGATAATTATTGCAGGATCCAATCTGGGGCGATCACTGGGACCAGAGGTTTAGTCTTCCAAGCTTTTGCACTCATGTTGGAACCCATCCTTAGGGAATATCTCTCTAATGGAATGTAACTGACCTGGTGACCAACCCAGATTGCTCCTGCAAGAGTGATACAGTTTTTTTCAATGTCATGTATTTGGTCTATAGTAGTTAGAATTATTTTTAATTTTTTATATTTTAACTTTGCAATCAAATTATTTCTGTAGAGCTGTGGTCTTATTGAATTGAAATTCAATACAGTTATGGTATGCTGATGATCCCCAATAATATCTTAAAATGGAGATATAAATGAGGCTGTCAAGGTACTATCTCAGTGCTTGGAGGCTGAGGGGGAACTGTATCTGACTTCTATCCCAGCAAGACTGAATGGTTGTGAGTGTTTGGGCACCCAAATTGGGAGGTTGACCTTAGATGGGAAAGTACTTTCCCCTTCAAGATTTCTGTGCCCTCTGAGCATATTGCTGGATTTACAGTTCTTGCACAAGGAGCAGCTGTCAGCTGTGGCCAAGAAGGCCTTTGCATATTTCCATTTGGTACACCAAATACGCCCTTGTCCTAGATTGGGTGGGGCAGGGGCTTTCAGATATTCACTCATACCCTAGTTACTACTGCAATGTGCTCAACACGGGGCTGTCTTTGAAGACCACCTGGAACCATTAACTGCTCCAAAATGGGGCATCATAAGCAGTAATGAGCACCCCTCAGTATGCCATGTACCACCTGTGCTTCACAAGTGTGGCTTCCAGTTTACTTCCAGGTGCAATTCAACACCATGGTTGTTTCCTATAAAGCTCTACATGGCTTAGGGCCCAATAACTTGAGGGATCATCTGTATCCCATAGCATTATTCCAGACAATTTCATCCCACATGGTTAGCATACTCCAGGTTGTTTTGATTTTAAAATGTCACCTATCAGAACCCTGGAAGTGTACTTTCTCTGTAGCAGAACATTTTCCCTGGAACAATTTGGTTGGCTCCTCCTCAGTGTGGTTTAGAAGAGGCATGAATATCTGGCTGACCACTCAGGAGTTTATGAAAGGAGAGCAAGATTCCTTGCTTCATCATGCCTGGCATATTTTTTTTATGTTTTATGTTTTATTTATTTTATTGCATTTCTTTGCTTGATCATTGTGAGTCATTCAAAATCATTGAGGGTTGGATGGCATACAAGTTAATAAATTATTATTGTATACCTTCATTTTCTGGTGTTACCAGAAAACTTACCTCAGTACTTGAGGCTAGGCTAATGTTGAATAGCAAGCCTGAAAACATAGGAAGCTAAATCCATTGCTCTCATGCAATAATTGTAATTTACGTAGATAAAATCTAACAGGGTGTCCTTTCAAAAGAAATGAATGCAGTATCTTGTGAACTTGATTAAGTAATGTGATGGAATAAATGTGGGCAGGAGTCCAAAAATAGAAATAAACCTTGAAACTAAATTCATCTTAAACCTATTTTAGCTTACCAAAAATACTCAGAGGAATTCTAGATCTTTAAAACTTCTTTCATTTACATCAGAATGGGGATAGTTCAGTTTTACCTATTGAGATAGCAGGGGATGACTTGCCTCCAGAAGTTGTTGATGCTCCAACACTGGAGGCTTTTAAGAAGAGACTGGACAGCCATTTGTCTGAAATGGTATAAGGTTTCTTGCTTGAGCAGTGGGTTGGACTAGAAGACCTCCAAGGTCCTTTCCAACTCTGTTATTCTGTATTCTTAAAGTGAAAGAGGGTACCAGTTGTAGCGTCCTTACCTCAGGCATTTAGATAGCTGTGATGTTATTGATCTTTTAAAAATAGTTAAACGTAAAATTATTCCAACAGGCTTTTAGTCTGGATAACCATAAAAAACTATCACAGATGCTGCTGTTGTTTTATTACTTTCTTTTTGTCTGTTTATAATCTTGTTTTCTAGCCAGTGTTCTTTGCTTTAGAGCAGATGACAAATACAGATAGTTCTCCTTTAGTGACCATTCATTGCTGTGGTCACATGATTGCCATCTGGGTTACAGCATTCCATAGTTACATGATTGCCATTTGCAGCCTTCCCCAGTCGCAAGTCATTCTGATCAGTCACTTCCACTGTCTGCCATCTGGCAGAAGCTATCCCCAGGCCTGCCGTGCTTATGCCTCCCCTCGCACCAGGACTTACCTGCCTCCAGGCCTGCTTGCAAGCCACCTGGACTCACTTAATAACCTGCAATCCTAACTTAACAATGGCTACTAGGAGTGCCATTATTGCTGTCAGTAAGCAGTGCAGTCATGTGACATTGTGCTTCATGATCACATTACCATCATTAAGCAAAGGCTACCTGTATTATGAAATACATACATACATACATACTTGCATATATATATGCAATGTATATATATATGCATGTATATATATATTTAGGAATCCCAGTTAAAAACACCTTCTTTACTTGATTCTTCAACAATCATAAAGTCTATTTAAAATAGATTTAGAATTTTACTTACATAAATCTCCACTCCGGGTTCTGTGGGAGCTATTCTTAAAATGGAATATGTCTCTTGATAAAACAATAATTTCACTTAGCTAATTTTGCCCTTGCTTATCAAGAGAATCTAAACATTTTACAAACATGTTACATTTTATAGAATTTGCGTCTAGAAAGTTAAAGAAGGAAAATTTGGAACAAATTAAATATATGAAGTGCTCCTTTTTTATAATACTCTGCAGATTTAGACACTAGGCCAAGTGCAATATTTTACAAGTCAAAGTTCATCTCGTAAAAATGATTGATCAAGACTGACTTAAGGGTATTTGCTTTAGATGAATGTGACTTTGTAGGAAAAGTAAATAGATTTAGGTCGCAGAGTTTGGCTCTGTAGCTTTTGAAAACAAAGCACAATACATTTTCTTAATGATTTTTTTAAAATTATGTGTCTTTAAAGTTAATATTGGTAACTTTAGCACATAAGGTTGGCAAAAAAATTCCAACATTCAATTGCTCTGAGTAATCTGACTAATAGATCTGAGTAATCTATTTGCTTATCAAGATCAACATTGGTTAGATAGTGACCCAGTGAATCTTTAGCAATTTGTAATGGTGACATTCTAATGGGAGAATCAAGTGTGTGTGTGTGTATGTATATATTGTGTGTGTGTGTGTGTGTGTGTATGTTTGTATGTGTGTATGTATGTACGTACGTATGTACATACGTATGTAAGTATGTAAGTAAGTCTTGGTGTATTCGGGTCTTTTCCCATGTAGGAACAAATTAAATATATGAAGTGCTCCTTTTTTTATAACACTTAGCAGATTTAGTCAGTAGGTCAAATGCAATATTTTACAAGTCAAAGTTCATCTCGTAAAAATGATTGATCAATCCTACACGGGAAAAGACCCAAATACACCAAGACTTTCATATCTGTACCCGTGTAAATCTACGAAAACATCTATCTATCTATCTATCTATCTATCTATCTGTCTGTCTGTCTGTCTGTCTGTCTGTCTGCCTGCCTGCCTGCCTGCCTGCCTGCCTGCCTGCCTGCCTGCCTGC
>JANHGC010000253.1:207923-224458 GCA_027560395.1 Boaedon fuliginosus | reverse complement strand
ATAAACACAATGGAACTGTTGGGGGTGGGTGGGATGATTGTGGGATGCTTGTTCCATGTAGAAATAGATTGAAGGAATCTTACTTGTTTTGATTATCTTCTGATCAGGTGTTTAATAGTTCAAAACCTTCTTCCACTTTTTTCTCCCTTTGGGGCAAAAGATATTAATTTTCCAACAGCCAATTGTTTTGCACAGTTATTTGAAGCATAAGTTAAAGGTCTCAGAAGTTTACACATCATGCTAAGCTCCAACCCAGTGTTTAAACGGGTAGTTCACATATTACACTGATCCACAATCCTACTGCCATATGAACGCTGATTACTGTTTATGGCACAGGTGTCAAACATGTAGTCTCACGTTGTCATCACGTGATGTTTCGCAACATTTTTTTTTCCATTCACAGAGCTGGGGTGAGCATGGCCTGCATGTGACGTATTGGGCCTGTGGGCTGCCAGTTTGACACCCTGGGTCTATGGAGATTCCAGGTCATGGTTGTCCCAAAGGTGCTTTTTCAAAAGGCAATTGGACATTGTTTTTTGCTTGAAGACATTTCGCTTCACATCCTAGAAAGGCACTGAAAGAAGCTTCTTGGATGAGAAGTGAAATGTCTTCAAGCAAAAAACAATGACCAATTGCCTCTTGAAAAAGCACCTTTGGGAGAACTCTGTTGATTATAATTAGGAAACATATTAACCTCCCACCTTGCAACACAGGAACTTATTCAGAGAATGGAAAGGAAAAGCTTTAGAGATTTACTGTATTCTGAATCTTTCTTTAAAATGCATTGTGTGGGTAATTAATTGCACTTAAAATTCCACTAGATATATGTTTTCAAAAATCACAACATGAGGAAAAAGCCATTAGGGATAATAATTATGCAAAAAATTCTGGGAAATATGCAATTCATATCTGTAACACTTTTGACCTTCAGAGGTTCATGCTCCAAATGTTCAGAATATAGGAAACCAACCCCCTATTTCTGATTCTGGTGAAAGACTGTTCCTGTTTTTGACTCTGGAAGATAATTAATTCTTTTTAAATGGTTCCCTAGAGTGTAATGAGGTCTTCCTAACTTCAGCAATGAAGTAGCTTTCTGCAGAAAGATCTTTGTTTGTTTGTTTCTGGTGTAAATATATTCCATGCAACCTAAGGCTTGACTCAAGGTTGACACAGTCTTCCCTCCTTCTACAGGTCAGTAAAATGAGGACCCAGATTGTTTGGGGGAAATATGCTGACTCTGTAACCACTTGGGGAGTGTTGTAAAGCTCTGATAAGCAGTATATAAAACCTGAGTGCTATTGCTATATATGTTGTAATTTGCCCAGAGTCCTTCAGGAGTTGGGTGGCATAAAAGTGTAATTAATAAATAATAAATAAATGTAGTAGTTAAAGACAACAGTCTAGAAATTGAGATATTGTCAGTTCTAGCCCTGCCTTAGGTACAAAGCCAGCTGAGGGACCTTGAGTGGGTTACATACTCTCAGCCCTAGGAAGAAGTCAGTGACAAATCATTTCTTTTGGTTCCAGCCGCCTCGAGTTCCCTTTGACTGGGGAAGAGAGGCGGGGTATAAATCTAATAAAATAAAATAAAATAAATTTCTGAAAATCTTATCAAGAAAAACCTCCAAGGAATTGTAAAGACAGTTCAATGTCTTTTAACACAGTGGCCCCCAACCTTTTGGGCACCAGGGACCAGTTCCGTGGGGAGAGGTTTTTCCGCATACCAGAGAGGGTTGTTGTGTGGTCTGGTATCTAGCATGTTTTAATAGGTAGCTGTAAAAAGTACTCTCAGAAACTTACAATTTGAATTTTCATCAAGCATCTTTTCATACAACCACATGAATTATTCCACAAACACAGTTTGAATTGTCTTTTTCAATGCAGTATTCTTTATGATTTTGATAGGAGGAAGGCAGGAGCTACTTAGAGAATGCAGTACCATTGTGAAAAAAGCATATCCAATTACATGGAAATAATTGCTGGGAAATTTTTTAAGCTTTGGGAAAGTATTAGAATAATCCTATCTATCAGCATGAAAAAGAGTATTTTCAAAAGTGCTAGTCTTCAACTTGCGACCACCCTGGGATCTGCATTTTCATTGTAAATGGTTGTCTTAAATTGAATCAGACCTGATTTAACAATGCTTTTTACAGTGGTTGTTAAGCAAATCAGCATGGCTGTTAAACAAATCATGCAGTCATTAAATAAAAGTGCATTTTTTGCTGAAAAAGTTGGCAAAAAACTTCACAAATTGTGATCACATGACTGAGGGGATGGCGCAACAATGTTAAGTTCCCCTGACCTGGGAATGGGGTGGGGTATAAATCAAAATAATAAATAAATAAATAAATAAAAGTGCCAGAATTCATGTTTTCTGAGGCTATTGTAATTTCAAATGGTCATTTAAAAATGTAAATAAGCTGAGGATTGCCTTACAAAGTAAACCTGTCCTATACTTTTTTGACTCAGGAAGAAACTTACTGGTGCTCCAGGCTAGTGAGACTGAAGCATACAGAAATGTGCGGAAAGAAAAGAGGTGTCTCTCTGCTCATAAAACTATGAGCAGTGGTAACACATGAGCATACCTCTATATTTACAATATATATCCATTCATTCCAAACAGATTGTCTGCATTATATCAGTGGGAGGAGCCAAGATCAGGCACTTTGATCAAAATGATGAAAATAGTCATGACTCAGGCTCTATTCCTTTTATATGTGTGTGCAAATTATTTATTTTTATTTTATTTAAGTTGGACATTTCTTGGCTCCTACCAACTCTGGGCAGCTTGTATTATAAAAACAACAAATTTCCCAAAGTATATAACAACATATGGTAGAACATGTCAACAAAACAAATACACCCACTAGGGGTTTCAACTATCCTAGCTCAATGTTTGGAAGCCAGGCATGTTTTTGAGACCCTCTTGAATGCTGCCAGGGTGGAAGCCACCCAGATCTCAGGGGAAATCTCATTCCACAAAGTAGTGCCATGAGATACAAACAAAAGGCTACAATAGTGTGGTAGTGATACAGTGTTTTATTCACCATTTGCCTCTGCCCCGTCATATACATTTGGACTTAGCACTATGTCTAAGTACCCATAGTAACTTAAAATGAGTCAACTGAGATTCTGCTGAAGTTTTATAGATAATATTCTAGGAAACTAGAGGAAAGACTGAATAGTTTCCCACCATCCTTTAGTGAGTAGTTTTATGATTACTGTGGAATGTCAGTCACTTTTGATATGTAAGTTGATTTGGCTGCTCTAGTAGGTAGGTGCAATCATTCAGATATTAATTTACATTTTAATTGTGTCTTCAAAATATTTTAAATTACCTTAACTACTTTATTTTAAAAATCTTGTTAGTAACCATAAATGCACTTCTTTAGTGAAAAGGCAGATTATAAATTCAATAAATTAGCATTTATGTTATTTTAGTCCATTGTCCTTGTCAACAAAGCTGTATTGATCTTTGATATATTAATTTTCAGTTCCTTGGTCTTCATTGCATCGTATCATCTTTTGCTATAAATCATTGATATTTTCAGCCAACATGATATGTGGAATCCTTGATACTTTTTGAGCTTGGTTTTTTTCCTGCAGACATTTCATTAAGTTACTAGATAATAGCATCTGTGCTAATGAGTGGGGGATTTGTTGTTCTCTATTTATATATAGTAGTTTGCCAATCCAGAGCTGGTAAGGGTAAGGTTTTCTCCTTGGTAGTTCCTTGGTATTGCTTTTTGCTTGATTGCTTATCTGGTGCTAATTCCTCCTTATGTAGATGTGGACCTCCACATTCCATAAAATGTAAGCCTGTTCACTTTACCATATTCTTTCCCTATACATACAAATACATAGCAACATTTCTTTTTCACTTTTAGCTTAGTGCCATTTTGTCTTGGGTAGACTTTTTAATTTGTTTAGGCATTCCAAAATCTTGAATAGCTGATATCATTATCAGTATCATCATCATCTTAATCAATGGTGGTTGACCAAAATAAAAAATAAATTGGGTTTTATTAACAAATTAATTATGCTGAGGTTGTAGTGTATTGTAGTGTACTGTACTAATTCTGCTGTATTCTACTGTATTGTATTGTTTTTGCTAATCACAACTATAGATTGTTTCAGAGGCTTACGCTAAGGAAAATCTCATATGTTTAAATAAGTAACTGAGGTGAATTTCATTTTTAATGTATAATCTATAGAATGTCAAGTAATTTTAATGTTTAATCTATAGAGTGTCAAAATGGACAATAGGAAGCAAGCAAGCTCCTGCATTTATTTAGGTTTTCTTCTCTATATTTTAGCCTAAAGTCCCTGGCAGATGGCGCTAGACAGTGGTCCTCTAGTGCTCCAAACCTTGGAAAATTCCAGCGAACAATAGTCCCTTTTCCTGGGTTTGCAAGCCTGATAGAGATGGGTAAAGTACATGTTAAATTAAATGTATTAAATAAATAGCATGTTGCTTTATTTCACCATTTGTGATAAAGAGACAAAAGCCACTCAAATATCTCTCATGATTTTTTTAAAGATACTTGGCAAGACTGTTTACCTCACCGGCCAAGTTGGGACATATTTAGCTTCCCCATTCCCCCAGAACTGTCACATTTGTTATAAATGTGGGGCCCTTGTGGGGGGGGATGATGATCAAAGATCTTAATATAGAACAAATGATCCAAAACATCCTATTGGCTTTTAATAAAAGCCTCTGAATTGTGCACAGAAATTAAACTGATAGCAAATGAAGCTTTTTAAGAGCATATGATTTCAGAAGTTAGTTTAGAAATTTTTAGTTTAGAGGCTATATTTTAGTGACAATTATAAGATATAATTTTAAATCAAATCTGGAGTTTACCAACATACCGTTTATTATTATTTGTTTCTTTCCAGGAAATGTAACGTAAACACCAGTTTGTGTGTGTTCCTAGGCCTCTCTCAACAAACTTGGATCAATTAGCATAATGTATTGCAGGGAATTCAGCCTTATCTATAACAATTGAATATCCCTTCTATCTTGGATAATCACCTGTGAAATACAATTTTCTTAGAATTGTTGTCTTTTAAAAGATACGTGAGTTAGTATAGTTGCATAAGAAAGAATAAGAGGATTTATCAAACCAAAAGTAGCCTTTTGAACTGCTTCCTTGAATGAACAGTGTTCCAATATTTTGTACTCTTATTAAAATTCAAATTCAGATTTCTATTGTTTTACCATGTTTCAAGATACACACACATGGCAAAGTTAACCAATACGTATTTATTATATAAATGTTTAAAAGTTTTTGTGTGTGTCTGTATTTCAGACAACGAAGACAATGATTCTTTGAACGATACAGAGAGCAAGATACAGCAAGCCCCTGGATTTAACCAATCATACCTCTGCATCCCATTTCATAAGAATGATGACTGGGATACCCACTCGAGCGATCCTAATGAAGAGACTACTCCAGTGAATTCTTGTACAAGCACTCCTCAGCTCACTCCCACCAACAGCCTCAAACGCGGGGGCCCTCAGTATAAACAATGTCAGTTGGCATTTCTAGGCTGTGGGGCTGTGTTGGCTGCTGCTGGCCTGGGTTTTGATCTTTTGGAGGCTGGCAAGTGCCAGCTGCTAACCCAGGAAGATCAGGATATGTCCAAGGAAGAGAAGAAGAAACGGGAAAGTATCTTCCAACGGGCTGGTCTATCTCGGAGGAGTACAAGCCCACCTTCAAGGAAGATCTTCAAGAAAGAAGAACCCACCTTCTTGCTAGGCGAACCATCCAGTTCTCTGACTCTGCTCTCCTTGTCTTCAATTTCTGAATGTAACTCCACCCGTTCTTTGCTTCATTCAGACAGTGATGAAATTGTGGTTTACGAGATGCCTGTTAGCCCTGTGACAGTGAAGGCTCCCTTGCCAGTAGTTAGTAACCCGCTGGTTAATATCCGAGTTGAGAGATTCAAACGGAATCCCAACCAGTCTTTGACACCTACACATGTGACTCTTTGTTCTGAAGCTCAGCAACAGAGGCATAGGCGCACTCCCTCGGATAGTGCCATAAAACTGGCTGAACTCGTTCCTAATGGAGATTCTTCCAGTAATTGTCCACCAGGAGTTCTGGGAACAGGTAGGTTTTCCTTCTTCTTTTTTATATTCCATACGAAGTGAGAATATTGTCATTGTCCTTGCCACTGCACTTCTGCAATAGTTATTGATTTTGAAGTAAGCTATTTTTGTACAGACAGTTGGAGCAGTAGAGAAGACTCTCAGAGATGCTGAAGGAAAGAAGGAAACCTTTATCCAATCTCTTCATATTTTCTCATAGTAACAAGTTTATCCTTTTTCTTGTACCTTCTGGTTCTAACTTCCCTTCCTATTTTGCTTCCTTTCAGCATGATTTTACTTCTTGCACACATTTTTCTTTGGTTTAAAAGGAAGCCCTACAACTACTACTTTATCATTTTATCTCTTCTTTAGTGTTCCTAGTGTTTTCTTCTACTCAAGATTGCTTCTTTATTTTCCTGAAATCTGTGTCCTGCCAAATAAGAAAATTATCTTGTGAATTAACCAAACTGACCTAATATGACTAACGAGTGACACTAAAAATTACTCAGATGAATGAATGTTCATGTATTTTATTTATGTGCATGTTTCCTGCTTCTTAAATAAGGCAATATATTATCTTAGAAGCAAATGACAAATATTAGACTTCCTGTGGTCACCTACAAGTTTGTTAAATCTCAAGGAAGCCATTTCGTTCTTTAGCTCAACTACATTGTGAAAATCCCAAAACTGTTTGATTTCTTGGGATATATTTTGGCTGATGAATTTAGCAAAGATCTGTTTTCTCCGTATAATAATAATAACAAAGCCGACTAACTAAAAATAAAATAAGAGCAACTGAAATAAAGAGTAACTGAGTAGTTGGGCAGCACAAAAATAACAATGTTGCCTGTTTTGAAGCTTGTCCCAAGAAGCGGGTATTAATACTACAAGTATTAAAAAATGCTAATACTGTATATCAAATATAAGCACCAGTTCACTGCAAGAAACAAACCAACTGATGCACAACACAGCTGCAGTTTTAACTGAATACCTTCAATGCAAAATCAACAAGAAAAAAAAGCTACTAAAACCCAAAAATGGAAGATCAAGTTAGGGTGCTCTAGATCAGATGCAAGCAAGCTAGAACAAGTGAAAGAAAAAACGCTGAACAACAAGAAGGCCAAAGAATACTTGATCAAGAAATATTACCTAGAAATAAGGAAAATCAAGAAATCACTGGAAATAATAAAGCAACAAATAACAGCCATAGCCAAGAAGATCAGCAGATGAGCTTTACGTTTGCTGCCTTGAGTTACTTGTAAAATTAATAAAGGTGGAAATATAAACAAACAAACAAATAAATTGCACACTATAGTCAAATCATAAATGTTTCTACCAATTCATCAATGGAGAGACTGCAATGAATTAGTCAACACCTGATGATGAGGAAACATTGCAGCTTGGGTAAAGAAGGTGGAAAGAAAAAAAAGAAGCTGAAATGAAAGAACTTGTAACAACAGCAGAAATCATAGAGAAAGGGGCAAGGAAGCTCAAGAATTGGTCAGCACTAGGTGAAGATGAAATGCATGGTTTTTGGTTGAAACAGCTGACTGGTCGGCACCCACATATTGCCAAACAGTTTAATAAGATACTGCAAGGAAGTGAAAGATTAGGTAAAATCCAGCAAAGCTTACCTGTTAATGAAAGATTCAGCAAAAGGGGCAGCACCACTATGGCCTACCTACCTGCCAACAACTTTGAAATTGCTAACTGGTGTGATAGCTAATGCAATCCAACAGGAGCTACTTTAAAACAAGCTCTTTCCACCTGAGCAGAAAGGAAACTACCCAAATAGTAGAGAAGCACAAGATCAGTTCCTAATTGAGATGATTATTGGAAAACTGCAAGAGAAGGAAGTCCAGCTTGAATGTAGCATGGCTTGAAAGCATTTTGACACTCTGTCACATGATTAGATACTCAAATGTATAGAAATACAGGAATCAGTAGAAATATCAGAAACTTTGTGCAAAGATCAATGTTACCATGCAAGACACAATTCCTGGTCAAGAATGATAGAGTGGGAGAGGTAAATATCAACAGAGATATCTTTCAAGAAGATAACTATAACAACTACTGTTTGCCATTTCATTGGTTCTTCTGTCATCAATACCGATAGCCCATGGCTATCGGGCATCAAAGACATCTGCCAAGCTATCCCACCTCTTCTACATGGACGATCTAAACACTGCTGCTAAACACTGTTGGTATATACAGCCAAGATATTCCCATGGAGTTTGGACTGGAAAAATGTGCCACGCTTATCATCAACAGGCTAAAAATAGTGAAAATTGAAGGAATCAAGATGTCCCATGGAAATAATTTCAAGCATCTGGATGAAGAAGATCACTACAAATACCTGGACATCCTTCAAGCGGAGAACATCAAGCTGATTGAAGTCAAGAAGAAGGTTAGAAGGTTGAAGAAGGGTTAGACAGTGAAGAAGATCTTAAAGCTCAAACTTAGTGGAGGAAATGTCATCAAGTCAATTAACACCTGGAAATTCCAGTCATTAGATATACAGCCCTTGACAGGAGGATGAGAAAAATAATGACAAAGAATCATGTCTTTCATTTATACAGCAATGTTGACTTATTTATAAGGAAAATAGGTGGTCATGGACTCTTGCAAATATATCAGATCACTGAAGAAGGAAAAAGGGCATTGGAAGAATATCTGAAGGACAGTGAAAAAGATGTACTGAAACTAGTATACCATATAATTACCAAAAGTAACAAGTGCCTTGGGTGCAATCCCAAAGCATCTGGAGCACCACTTGAACGCCAATTATATTGGCAAAATTGCGCGTGTCAATTCCAAAAAACAGCTTTACTTGGAACAGCTTACATCCTATGACAATACCTTTTAAGGCCATCTAAAAACATCTGTCTATATTAGGTCTTGGAAATAATTTGATAGGTGGATAAAAATGCCAAATCCAGTCTAAACACCTGGCTAATTGTGCAATCCAGCATAATAATAATAAATCTGTGCTAGCACTGAACATGACAGTATTTTAACTGACAATTTTTAAGGCTACAAATATAGATACTTAGATAGTTAGAAGCTTTCTGGCCATGCCCATACAAATAATACAGTGTCACCCTAATTTTGGCAATTTTCTTAAGTTATACATTAAAATGTATATTACAATAAACCATAAGGGTTATGATAAAATGAAAACATCTTCTCACAAAATACTATTTTTTCCACTTGAAATCTATAGCTATCAGTTTGTTCAATATATTTTTTAATTAATTACAGTTGCAGTTAAAAAGAAATAGCTTTTTTTTAAAGAGTTCACAAACATTTTTTATAAATGGCCTGGATATAATCAATTTAGAAAAAAAGTCTGTATCTATAACTGAGAGAGACCCGAAATTAAATCCCTTCCATTTGTTTTGTTGCCTTTTCTAAGTGATTTAAGTCAGTTCAAAACTACATCAATATGCTACATACTAGGTACATATAATATGCTGTGTAGCACTTTAGTTTCCAAGAGAAGCAGACATGGGGGCACTCAGGTAGCACCTATTGGCTGCAACTGAAACTAATGCCATTTCCCAGGACCTGGTCTCTGCAGCTGCAAAGCAGTCCGGGAAAAAGACATACTTCATTTAAGGCGTTGCCATTTAGTGCTATGTAAGCCTTTCTAAAGCACTTTTTTTTGCTTTTTAAATTTTTACAATCTTGTCATGCACTTGGTCAGATAGGATTCTAAGCAATACATGATAGAATCACTGCCATTTATATACCTTGTATCCTGCTGATGTACATAATATGCAAATAAATGCTAATAACAAAGATAATTAATGCCTACTCTTAAGAAGCCATGTTAGTTTCCAAATACAGTTAAAAAACAATTTAAACTCCAGGAGACACATAGGCTAATTGTAGAGAGAGACTGCATCTTTGTTTGGGGGAAGCCCCATTTGAACTGTGAAATTACTGTTAAAAATGAACGTTTGAGCAAAAGTTCCAATCATAACACACCTGTGTGCTACCCTAAAATCTAAATGCAGTATCTAGACACAATCAGAATTAATGAGAAGAAGGTTATTATTTTATTTATTTATTTTGTTTTAGGTTGCTTTTATTAAAGCAGTGGCTAATCTCTGCAGAGTTGTAGCCAAAGAAATGTTTTGTATCTTCATAAATAAAATTTGTGCCAAGCAGTTCTAAAGCAATGAGGCATAAAAGTAGTCTTCTAAAACACTAACGGAAACCATTCCTTTTCAATATAGGTCTGACTTTTACCATCTATAAAATTGGTTTTAGAATTTAATGCTAAGTTGTCCACATTGGAAAAACAATTCCAGCAAAAGAGACATAAAACTGCATGTTGGGTATATGGAGACCTTGTAACCCGGTCATTCTGTTCTTATCCTTGCATTTGCCATACAGGCTTGCTGGGGTCAGCCTAACAGTAGCTCCTATGTGAACTGAATCTTCCCTCTGTCTAATACACCCTTTATGTACTAAATGATCCCAGTGCCTCATTTCATCAGTGCTGTCTAACTGGTTGGTTTCTCTTTTCTTCTCTCTCTCCCCCTTCCTTTCTTCTGTTTGTGATTTTTTTTCCTGGTGAGAGAATAGGTATAATAAAAACTCCTAGTCCAAGTCAGGGTCCAAATGAAGTCCCTCGTCTGCCAGATCCCAACCTCATCTTCCCTCCAACCCCCAGGCGTTATAGTGCTCAACAGGAATCCATGTTGGAGAGACCCAAGACCTTGGAATTCCTACCTAGGCCACGCCCTTCAGCTAACAGGCAGCGAGTTGATCCCTGGTGGTTTGTATCCCCAAGTAAGGCTAGGGGTGAATCCTCTGCTAATAGCTCCAGTACTGAAACTCCCAGTAACCTGGATTCCTGCTTTGCCAGCAGTAGCAGCACAGTTGAAGAGCAGTCCACGCTGCTTTCTTTTCGTGTCAGGCTGCCTGAAGAGGAACGGACACTGCTGGACATGGATGTTGAAGGTCAGAATCAGGACAGCACAGTGCCGCTATGCAGAACAGAACTCAGAACACATAAGTCTACGGCATATGAACTCAAGCAAGAATTTTGGTCCTAGCATGAAATCCACAAGGGGCTGGTAAGCTCCTTTTTGCTTCAGTTCTACTTCTTGCACTAAGAATGCACTTTCAAGCCAGGTAAAGTAGGAAGTTGGTGCTGAGACCATATCACATTTCTTGGTCCACTACAGAACTGGTATTGGGGAATCTTGTTATTTTTTTATAGCTGCATGTGGCTGAGTTACACAGAGTTACTGAGTCTTTTTCTGGGGTTTCTTGTCCTTATTACACTGCAACAAGCAATGCGAGACATCTAAGCCTCTGTTCGTGATTTTCAAGAATACTATGATAATTTGCAAAAGTAGACATCAGTGTTTATACCCAGTTAGAGAGCAGGAAATTATGTAAAAATGTTCCTGCACCAGCACTCTTCTCACACTTCATGTTGTTTTTCTCCCTCAGTGCTCTAAACCAGGCTTGTGTCAAATCTTGGCAACTTTAAGACTTGTGGACTTCTAACTCTCAGAATTCCCCAATTTGAATTCTGGCAGTTGAAGCCCACAAGTCTTAAAGTTGCCAAGGTTGGGACATCCTGTGCTAAACTAATTTCTTCTTCTTCTGGCCTTCTCCTTTTCTTATGCATATGAAACTTCGTTTGACTCTGAATATTCTAGACATGGGGGATTCTAGACTATCTGCAGGAAGCCTTTATTCTTTTCCAGTTGACAATATTGTGGGTTTTGACATCATAATGGAAACTCTGCTCGGTACATATTTGCTTGTAGTACAGCTCCTGTATAAAAGGGGCAATGTTTGTACTACACCTTTTATCATTTGCCCCCTTGACTCCCCTCCTCACTCTGCGGCTTTGGTTCCTTATAAATAATGAACCTGTCAATAGCATATAAAGCATTATTCAACTATATTTAATGATTTCTGTTGAGAGAGAGCCTTAAGTTTCAAGGTTGCCTATTTTCAAGGTCCTGAAATTAGCTATTTTGGATGGGTAAATGAATGCAGGGTTACATCAGGGCAGAATCACCAGGGGGAAGTATGTAGTGGGAAGGCTCTGATAGTGGAAGAATTGGGACACTCTGATACTTCGATCTAGCCCAATCATGGAAAAACACTTTTACATCTTCAGAATTACAGAAAGTTAGGGGTATAATTCAATGAAAAAAGCAGATAAAGAATTCTGCATTCCTTGCACAGATTTTGGCAACGTTTTAATGAAAAAGTTATTAACTGCACATGCCTTTTTTCTCCTAATCTTCTGACTAGGAGTCTAAAGTTTTAATACAAATTGGCTAGCCACGTAAGGCAAGCAACATGCACTGATCTCTTGTTCCCATATTCTATGATTGGGTCTATTTCTCATTTTTTTTTATTTCAACTGCTTGTAATATTTGGATTTTAAAAAGATCTGACAAAACCAACTCATCCTATACTCTTAGGCTATATATTTAACTTCAGATTGTGGGATGTTTTCTCCTTATTGTAACTATTTTTATAGTTTTGTTGCTTGTTTTTGTTTGACAATGAGTGGCTACAGTTCCTTACCTTGAAACGTAAGCTGGTTACTTGTTAAGAATGTTATACAAAATTTTGGCACCATTGTTGCCTAAAAACTAAACATGAATTCTGACAATTCAGGCTTAACTTTGCTTGTGCCACCGGCTTCTTGTATGACATTGGGCAAATCAATTTGCCATATGTGCCTCAGTTTCTCCATCTGTACTAATAGCTACCTCATGCAACAGAAGTGTAGACTTACTGTGCAAGTGGGAACTTATGCCCTCGATAGACAATTTACTTTATGTTGAGAAAAGTTACATATGATGAAAAAATCTCTCTCTTTGTTATAAAATATAGGCTAGGTAAATCTTGAACTAGTTCCATATCAGTTTATTCATCTAGCTGGGCCTAGAGAATACAATCTTAACAATCAGCATGGAAAAACACTTGCACACTTATGTAGTCTGGTGCAATGGCTTGTATCTTTCTAAGATCAAATACTGCTGTTTTGTATGCTTAACATTTCATCTCCATATTGTCCCAGTTATAAGCATTGGCCAACCTAGCTAGACAATTCCTAAACTGCTAATGGTGGTTTGAACTTTGCTCTCATAATAATCATGTTTGGTCTTGTCTCAATTCCATTTTTTAAACAAACGAAAGTCATATGGTATGGTTTTAATTAAGAAGGTGAAATGGAACAATTGGAAGTTTGGGGAGAACGCAGGTAATCAGGACTATGAAAAGTCATTTTGTGGGACATTTCATGAAGTGACTGAAGCACCCTCCAGATTCACTATTCAAAATGTCTAGGTGTCGCATCCTGTTGAAGTCTCAGGGCAGCCATTTTGAGAAACTCCCTAAATTATCTGAATATGCATGTGGGCCTGTTGCTGAAGAAAACTGAACTAATAAACCCTTAGAATTTCCAAATTCTTAACTGCATGATTAACATTATAGTGCACATTGCAAAAATGGACTCTAGGAATAGCAAACTTACCAAAAGGCAGTTATTTCCAAATTTCATGTATATTATTTCTTGTATTAATTTATTTGAATTCCACTTTTTTTTCTTTTTTTGCAAGAATCTCAGGGCAATGTACATTGTCCTCTCCCATTCTATTCACCATATCTTTGCAATCATGGATAATGTGATTTATTAAAGATCTCTTAGTGAGATTAATATATCTAAATTGGATTTAAACTTCAGTATCCCCAGTTTACATTCATCTTTCAAACACTATGCCATGAAATATTAATGAGCAGAGAAAGATTCTAGGAAAGAAGAAGTCAGATTCTCATAGTGGCTCATATGCTTATTCTTACCTACAGTATATATAAAACCAGTGGATTTCAATGTAACCTGACAGGCAACCATTCTATAAGGAGATTGCATTATTAAAAGTGAAGGACTATTTAAAACCTTATTTCCAATTCCCATACCTACTTCCAACCAATATCACATAGGAAGTCCTGTACTATTAGCTTTTCAGGACTTGAACACAGTATTAATACATGCACACACACAGACATACATGGACATACATAGACACATACACATACACATACACATATATCCCCAACTCCACCATGTATTGCACTTTGCTAGGGGAAAATTCCAAAATTATTTGCACAACCTCTGTTTATGAATATGCAAATTATTAATGCCTATTTTTTCATGTCAGGAAAAATGGATTTATTATCAAGCTATCCATCAGAAGAAAATTCTGTATGTTGGCTAGAGAGAACTTTTCACATATACATCCTTTTTTACAAAAAACCAAAACAAACTGGAATTTGTGCATCATAAGCTAACTAAACTAAGGCTTGTCACAATGCACTAAAGCTGGTATTCTGCATCATGATTGGGCACATAGGCTATCCATGTTTTCCACATGAATCTTTCATATTATTTCATACCTATGAGCAAACTGTTTCTTTTCTGTGAGGATAAGAGGTTGGTCATCTTATTACTCTATAAAGCAGCAGAATTTTAGCACACTGTAATGTAAGTATCAGTATTATTTAAACATTTGTTTGCTCTCCAGATCTGAGATTAAATGTCTTTAATGGATATACTTCGATTGTTTATCGCTGCCATCATCATGCGCACACATGCACGCACACGCACAAGTTTGATAGGCAAAGTTTTGAAGATTGTGCACAGTTGCAGACTCTGCACAGTTGCAGACTCTATATATTGATTGTACAATTGACAGCTTCAAGAATAATTACAAGTAAGTAATCTGTTTCTTCTTTTATATCTTGCCACCTCTAACTATATTTAATGTGTGTCGGGGGGAAAGGCAAGGATGCTTATCAAATTGACTCTCTTCAATCTATATCTGCTGAAATTTAGAAGTGTAGTCGGGCCAAAATCTACCTGCTATAATCATAATCAGCCATCTCTGGATCTTTTCTTTTTTATTTCTTCTCTTGATTGGGTGTGGTTTGGTCTTCTTGAAAGACTGCTCACGTGGAATAATTGTACATGCGTGATGTATTTCACAGGTTAGCTCCTGTGGTCTTGCATGCCCTGGTTTGGAATGCGGCCATTTTAGGTTGATGTTAGTTTAGGTACACATAACAAGTGTTTTGCGTGGCAACGTATAGAGGAAGTTGGATCCTTGGTTTCTTCTCATTCAGTCTGGCATGATAAAATCCATTGGGGTATCTGTCCCAATATGATGTTTGTTAAAATCTTGCTATAAAGGCTGCAGTACAAGGAAGGTATGTTTTTGTCCCCAGTTCATTGTTACAAGTTTTTGTATGCTAAACACTCTGTGTTCCTCATTTTGTGATAGTGGTTAAGTGATGTGAAAGTTTGCCTTTTCGTTTGTACTCAGCAGCAAGTTAGGAAAAGGGTGGGAGAGTAATTTTATTTTATTTTTTAAAATGTTACAGCCTGTCGCCTTTGGAGTTTAAAAATATTGACAGCAGTGACTGGTTTGTTTTACTTTTGTGGATTATATTGACAGGTTACATTTGGTGTAATTTATTGTATTTTGGGTTTTGTCAATGTACTATGTATATATCTTTATTGTGTTTTAATTTATTTTATGCCAGCGAACAAAATGTAAATTGAATAAACTGATTTCCTTTTCTCTTTTTTTCCCTGAATGTATTGTGGGGGGAAAGGTAAACCAAGGATGCCAAGCAGGCTTGGTTCAACGGCTAAGATTACCATTGTATTACAGTGTAATGCTATTCTAGGCCTTGTCTCAACATTAGAGCACACTTTACTTGAATAAAATTGTTAAACATTAATTGTACTATGATATTTTCATTTCTTCACACAGAGTGTTCTTTAGAAACATCGAAAAATATGCTACTACATGGATAAACCAATCATCTTCTGTCTAAAATAATACAAAATACAAACCTAAATCTGTTCAGAAAGATTGTTCTGATTTCTCTCAATATAGGTAATTTCTGAAAATGCTTTATTATGGTCAGTAATCAGAATTCAGGTAATAGAACAATTAAAACAGTTTGCATTTCCATTTTTTTTTTTTTTACAAAATCATAAAATTTTAACTACATCATTGAGGCAACCAAGTCACTTTAGATTTTACAAAATAAAACAAACTTTTGCCACATTCAAGGAAATGAAATCAGCCAAGTCCAACTGAAATAGCTGTGTGTAAAATAAATCACTACTGTATAGTACATAACCAAGTAGGGAATTAAGAAGCAGGCCCTGGCCTTCTCACAGCATAATCAGGACCAATGACTGTACAACAAGATGACTGGCATTGCAACTGACCATCTTAAAAGTTATCCTATTTCGATGCCGCTGAGGTGATGTCCCAGTGTTTGGAGGATGTGAGGGTCTGGATGGGGACCAATAGGCTCAGGCTCAACCCTGACAAGCCTGAGTGGCTGTGGGTATTGCCCCCCCCCCCCGGGGCCAGTTGAT
>JANHGC010000253.1:171439-183944 GCA_027560395.1 Boaedon fuliginosus | reverse complement strand
ATCTTCCCCCGGAGGTGATAGTTGGTGTGAATGGTTGGATGAATGTGTTTTGAATTATTGTATAGGACTGTATTTTTTGTAATTGTTGCCGCCTCGAGTTCCCCTCTGGGTGAAGAGAGGCGGGGTATAAATCCAATAAATAATAATAATAATAAATAATAATAATAATAATAATAACATTAATAGGTGAGGTATATATCATGTTCTTTTTACCCACCAAGCACTGAATGTTTTCCAATTAGCATAGCATCGTTTACTCATCTCCACAATGAACCCCCAACCTGTGTGCATACACCATATATGAAATAACCATGGTGACTGTATATTTTGCAAAGGACATAATTTGACTTAAATGTAAATGGTGCAATGGAGACCAGCTCAAAATATCAGATTCTATCAGAGGATATTAATGATGACAAGAAGCTAGCTGTTGGAATGTTGCCTTTGTAGAACTACCTGATGAGGTGTTTGGGGTTTTTTTTGGTATTTTTTTTATTCTTTTCCTTGTTTTACACAGTATCTCATTGTGCAAACTAAGTTGTTTCCAGGGATCACTTATATTAGTTTAATTTATTTCATATTCCATGTCCATTAGTAATCATTATTTCTTAATTTCTATCCCCATTTTCACTTTAAATTCTTCCTCAAATAAATTGATATAACTCATTTCAGTAAATAAATTGACATTAATAATTTCCCTTTTAAACAATTCAATTAACAAATTAACCCATACCCATTTAAACTGTTCCAACAAAAATCTCTAATCATTTAATTTTTGGTTATTCTAGATTAAATTTCTGTGTATATATTTAATTTTCTATGTATACTTTAATTCAATATATTATCAGTTCATTCAATACTTTTACATCATCTTGCATTCTATTCATAAACCATCAATTATCAATTCTTACAGTTTTTCCATTCTATACTTTTGTAATTATATTCTATAATTCATTTTCCAATAACAAAAACCAATTATTACCTGACTTTCTAATAATCCATTTAACTTTTAATGCCTTCTATACACATTCTCCCTCATAAACTGTACCATCCATGTTCCTGATTTATTATTTTCAGCATATTTAATTCATCAACATACTCTTATTTAATCTAAAATTTTAAAATCATAAACATATTATACTTATATTATTTAGAATTATACAATGGCATTATCTCAATTCTTTGCATTCTATCAATTCTAATACTCTAATTCTTCTAATTCTGACTCTAAACCCTTCTGTAAACAATTGCTACTATACTATTCTTCTTTCTAACCTATTTCTAGCTTAATTTGCAACCAGCTCGTATATAATCTTAATTGACAGCTCTCGTCATCCATCATCTTTTTCTTCTCAAAACAGTCAACGTCCATTGTCTCATTCTTCTAATTTGCCACCCATTGTCTCTCTGTCCCTTTCTCACTGTCTCCTTAGCTGATTTAAAAAGTCCACCCGACTTTCCTGCTCCCATCATGTCTCTTCCATTTGGTAATTTGTGTCAGTCTGCGCCGCCTCTTCTGACTCCATTTCCATCACTAGGAGCAATCCAACCTCTATATTTCAAAATCGGAACATTATTTTTCACTTCCTCCACTGACTCCAAAAATTCCCTTATTAGAAACTCTTTTCTTCCATATAAAAAAAAAAAAATTTGCTGTGCTATGCTTCCTGAGTGCTGTGCCAGTCCATCTGTCTGCCCCTTCTCTTCCGCTTTAAAATCAGTTATATCACACCCCAATTCGTTGGTAATTAACAAGTTTGAGATATTGTTCCCTGTATCTTCTATTGATTCATCAATCAAATCAAACACTTTTATGCAGATAGAAGATATTTCAGGGGGGTAGAAAGGATAGAGAGCATTTTATCAAGTATTTCCATACTTTTCACCAAAATTTTATCACATTCCTTTCCACTAGCATGGCAGACAACCCATTTAAAAAAATGTGCACAATCACTTTCCTTTTTTCCTTCTCCAAAACAGCAATTTGCCATTCAATCAAATATCCAGAGTCACTTTAAATTTGGTTACTTTTGGGGGTTTCATTAAGAAAGAAAAAATTCTTCTCACCCTTCCATAGCCTGTTCACTCTTCACACTTTCACTTTCCAAATCTCTTCCATCGGCAGCTGGCTTGTCTTCTTAGCAGCTCGTAATGGCCGCTTTTCTTTGCTGTCAGGTTGAGCAACTTGTCCGGGACCAAATGGAGTTTGCATTCTCCCCTTGGTCACCACAGTATGTGCTCCACTCCTACAGAGCAAATTAGGTCCTTAAGGACCCCTGAACAGCTGGAACATCAGCGGTTTCACAGAGCCCTCTGTGAAACACATCTGTAATGCCATGGTTGCAGCCCTGCCCCCTACCGGATGAGCTTTTGTTAGGCCAGATGGATTCTTCATCTGATCTAGTTGGAACTTGATCATAGCTTCCTCAGACATAGAGAGCTAGCCTGGCATTGTCTGTACTTGGAATGGCTCTCCAAGATTTCAAACAGAGGCTTTTCCTACCTCTCATGGAAACAATGAAGAGTAAAATTAAAATATTCTCCCTGCAAAACATACATTTCCATGGAGCAATAGTGAAGAGCAATTTCCTCTGTGGTGCTCCTAATTTCCTCTGGAAGAGGGAAATGCATGAACTTTTGCAACCATATATTGGACCCTTGGATTGTGGGACATCAGATCTTTGTTGATGGTCAAATTCTTGATATCACCTACCCTTAGCCTACATTGGCAGGGTACAGATGAAAATTATGCAGATGTTTAATTCCAAACATAACTTTGTAGTGTCAATCTCCTTGAATATGTATGCAGCAAAAATACAAACATGGTCTTGATTATTGCATTCAGGCATGAGTAAATATATAGGCACAGAAATAATGGAATCTGACATTCTAGTAGCCAACTCTTAGAAAAAAATCATAAGAAAAAATGGATGTGAGAGACAAAGATTAACTCAGTTTTCAACAATAGATAAGAGAATTCATAAAACAGTTCACAATTAGAAGATTCAGCACTATGTGATCAAAGATGTGCAATCGTAAATTTCATAAAATATCTGGAAGGGAATCTGTCAGTCTCGAAGTATTTTTTTCAGTTACCATTCCCAACAGTCTCAGTCAGCATGAATAGCAAGGAAGAATGGTGGACATTGCAGCTGAGTAGAATCAGTAGCTCTATAGGTTGTCCATCCTGAGAAAAAAGATACATATTCTACATATTCAAAGTACAAATATCCTTTAAAAAAAGTATCCTGTTTCTCTTTTGATGTAGATATAGTTACGTTGTCTTTTTATATGATATCAGAATTCATCCTTGGACTGATCAGGAAGATCTAAATATATATTCAATAAATAAATGAAATATTTTTAATTTGGAGAGTAGCTAGGAAGTTGTTTTATCAGCTCTGTTCGTAACACTTGTATTGCTTGCTTTAAGAAATTGAAGCTGAAAAACTGAAATGCAGCTACTTTATATATTGTGCATCATACCAGTCATAAAACTCCAAAGAACCTTCAAAATATACAGTAGCTATAAAGTCCATCTTTGCTATTAAGACAGTGTTCAAAACTTGTAATGTGTGTAATATATTCTCTGTCACTTAAATCTCCTCCCTCTTGGCACAGATATGAAACCTTGAATATGTGCCCAGTGAACAAAGGGGGATAATTACCTAGATAGGCTTAAAAGTCACACATCTAAAGATCACAGAAACAACCAGATGAATTTCTAAAATGATGGAGAAGAGGTGTGTGATAGGAGGATGGGCAGGCAGCCTAAGACACCATGCATAAAATGCCAAATAGAGGACGTGTTTGTTTTTTTGTCAGCAGCAGAAGGAAACGGACCCAGTGACCTATGGATAAGTTTATACATATGAATAATTTATCAAATGCATTTTCTTTTCAGCATCTGGAGATAAAATAAGATTTAATCAAGGATATATTCTGTAGCAAAAAAAAAATAAAACCCCTCAGCCAATTTTTTCTGTAGATTCTTGGACTTGGTTATCAAAATCCTAGTTAGGTATTCTTCATGGAAACCATTTCTGCAAGCTTTACCCAAGTCCTTTTTTCTAGACAATTGCACTAACAGAAATGTCATAAGGCAAGTGTTCTTGTTTTATTTTACACATTAACATGATGATCTTAAACCTCCAACTGGAAGCATAATCCTGAAACTATCCCCCAATGTTATGCCATCCATGGTTTGAGTTTGGCTTAACTTGATGTTGCCAGCCATTGGAATTAATTTACCCAATTATAGTTTATTTTTATTTTATTTTATTTTATTAGGTTTATACCCCACCTCTCTTCCCTGGTCAAGGGGAACCAGTTAAAATGTTTGTAGCTTAGCATAATTATGAATACCAGAATTTTTTACAGTGGGTTGGATTCAGACATTGCTCTAATGCAAGCTATACTGTTCAATTTTTTATGTGCGAATCTATTCATCTGGTTTGTTAAATCAAAGCATTTTTAAACAAATGGTGGCTTTTATTTCTTTCCCATTCTTTAGCATATTGTGTGATATTTTCATTTATTTAAAAAAACCTATAAAATGTCTTTGAGGATGTATGACAGCTCAAGAGTCTTTGCTGATCCAGGGATGTGCACTGAGAAGCCAAAAAATATAATGTAAGTATGTTGCATGGCAACAGTGAATCTAACTAATGGAAGCAACCAGGACAATTTCAAGCTGAACTGCTCTCCAGAGAGAGGGAGGGAGGGAAGGGAGGGATTACATGTCTTTTTTATTGCAAATATGTTATTTATTGACAGGTGGGTTATAATCACTCTGTTACAGTCCTTGTTGTGGCCACATACTGTGAAACTTATTATCAATCTAAAGTCTTCCCGATTTTTCAAACTTTTTTGGTGGTGGTGGGAGGTGTTGCTGAGACAAATAGATGTTCTTTCTTCTTGCTCTCACAATCAGATCTGTATTCTGTCTGTAACATCTGATTATAGGTCATCTGTTTGTGCCAAAGTCTACTGGACAATTTGAGAGCATGCCATGGTTGCCAGCATAGAATTGTTGTCATAGGAAATCAACCTGTTCATAAGATAGCTGCTACAGGAGGCATGATCAGCCACAGAAGTGCCATGTAATAGAATAGTTATCCAAGCAACTCCATTTGAACCTTTCTGGAACCAAAGCTGGACTTTGCTTTGTAAAACTACTTCCTGTTTACATTTGATTAATAATACTTTTAAAAAGTCAGGTGAGGTAGGCAAATGGGCACATTAGTGTTCATGGGTACCGTACTCTGGCCTAGGGAAGTTACTGGACACTTAATCTAGAATGGGGCTGTCAAACTCCCAACCCATGGGCCAGATGCATCATGTGCTGGCCATACCCATGCCTGGTTTAGTGAAGGGAAAGAAAAGAGCCTTAGCAGCCTTGGAGGGACTGTGAAATAAGGGGGGACCATTGGTCAGGTAGAGAAGAGTCGCATCTCTCTTTCCCGATGCAGAAATCCCCCTGGACCTTTGGCGAGTCAAGTGGCAATTAATGGTCACCCTGTAGTCAAAGACAACAATGGACAATAAGATTGTATAGGAGAGGAAGGAGGAGAAGAAGAAAAGAGCAGAGTATGTTAATGGGTGAGATGATTTTTCCAGAATAATAATCCCTGGAATTTAAAACCCTGAGACTTTGTGCCTAATTGGAAAGCGGTGAAAGAGCATTATTAACGAAGAAAAAAAATCTGTAATTAAAGTGGGATATTTTTGGATAGAGAGAAAGCAGCCACAGATTCCAGCAAAAATTTTGAACTTACGAATGGTTAATGCTTGAAAATTGGAGTGGAATTGCAGTGTGTTCGTAGATTTTCTTAATTTGCCATTATGATTGGAACGGAAAAGAGGTGGTGAAAATGGCAGACATCAAAGACATGCATCTGATCTCTTCAAGGCTTCCGAAGGCTCCTCCCCCACTTGCCTCAGCTAAGCTCCGTTTGAAAAAAGTGGCATTTTAAAAAAGGGGCTTATTAATCAGGATGCTAAGATTTTTACAGCAATATTTGCAAATAGATTAAATATATTTATAGAGAAATATATTAAAATGGATTTATGAAGAGGTCGACAAATGTCAGATGTAGTAAGAAGCGTATTAAACATCGGATATATAAGCAGGTATATTAGCATTAGATGTATTTAAGGCTTTTGATTGTGTGGAATGGCCTACATTAAAAATATTAATAGAGAAGTTGGGGTTTGGAAAAAAATTCAGTGATAAATCAATTATATTCAGAGAATAAAGTGAGAATAGTTATAAATGAACAAGACAGGGTTGCCCTTTATCCCCAGTCTTATTTACACTATTGATGGAGGTTTTGGCAAATGCGATTAGGAAAGATCCACACATTGAAGGAATTGGCATACGGAAGAAAACTAAAATAAACTTATTTGCGGACGACACATTATTAACATTCCAAGACCCCGTAGTCACTATAGAGGATATATTTACAGCTGAATGAATTTTGGAAATATAGTGAATTACAAATAAACTGGGGAAAATGATGTTATATAACCATAGTAAAGAAGAAGTGGATGTATTGAAAGGAAAATATAAATTAAAAATAGTAGATAGCATTAAATATTTAGGTATTGACATCCAAAAAACATTCAAGAGCTAAAGAAAATAAATTATGAAAAATTTCAGAAAGATATAAAAGATAAAATAGATAAATATGAGAAAGTAAAATTATCATGGTTTGGAAGAATTCCAATGATAAAAATGAAAGTTTTAATAAAAATTATTTTTTTGTTTTGGATGATCGCAATTAAATTATCGGAACAAGAATTAAAGCAAATACAGAGGTTGTTGGAGGTGTATTGCAATGGAGGCAAGAAAGCAAGAATAAGTAAAGCATTATGGTATGAACCATTAAAAAAGGGTGGGATGGGTCTCCCAAATGTTAGAAATTATTGGATAGCCAATCAATTAAAGATGGTGCCAGATATTACAACAAAAACATTTGCAAAAATATGCACTGAGCCTAGGAAACAGGGAAAGCATTAACAAGAGACTCAGATCATCTTCTCCCTGACTCCCTGGGGTATAAGAGAGGGGGAAGTATAGTGCTAATCATCTTTGGAGTCCATTTCCTGATCTGGTCAACTTCAAAGGGCTAATGCTCTGACAAAACCACACACACACACACACACACACACAGGGAGAGAGAGAAAGAGAAAAAGAGAGAGAGAGAGAGAGAGACTTATTTAGAGCAGGTATTGAGTTCCAAAAAGTTATAGCTGAGTCAGGGACAGCAGGGACAGCTGCCAGTGCAGCAAACCCCTGCAAAGGTTGGCTTTGAATTCAACTGGATGCTTTGCACTTCTGTGAGAATGAATGGATTTGGTGTGAGTTTTATTTGAGGAGTCTCAAACTTTGATCACCTTTAGGAACCTTTGGATCTAATCCTCTCCCTCCAGATAATCCACTAAGTGCTTTCCATCAAACTTGAGTCTTATGCCTTTGCCTTCTCTGAGGCAAAACCCCATTGTATCGTGCCATCACTGTAAGGGTTGCCTTCTGCATCATGATCCCCACACTGGTCATGGATTAAAACTAAATGCAGTCATTTTCTCTTTACTCTTGTTCTGGTAAATATACCAGAGGTAGCCTGAGTTATATTGCTTAATGAAGTAACTCTCTAAAAATATAGTAACAACCCCAGCTGCCATCTGATTACTGTGTCCCACTGCTGCTGGTCTGTTCCTTCAACTCCTCAGGTGGTAGTTGGTAATGGAATATGCACAACAATATCAAATATCAAATCCAATTATTAAAACTACTACTGAATTTCCCCCCGAAAAATATTTAGCAATCATTTCAATTTCTGATATGTATCTAACAGCAGGTCAAGAGACTTAAAATGATCTCTCCCATCTTCTTGTGTAGCAGTTTTAGATCAAATATCTCCCTCCCTTCCACCATTTAAGAAATTGAGCGTGAAATGTGTGAATGTAAAAATGGTGGCCAAATCTGAAATGATAGGTAACACTAGTTAGTTCCTGAAGTTTTCTTAGTGCTCAGAAAGGGGGTGGGCAAATGAAAATAAATTAATACTCCCCTCTAATTAATTTTCATTTGGAAGAAGTCAGATATTTCCTGTAGTTAAGTCAGATGCAGAGTAGATATGACAACCTCTAATCTAACCAGGCTGACTGAAAGGGTATATAAACATATTGGCAGAGCAAATACAGGCTATGCAGCTGTCTGAGACGAACAAAAAGCGCTTCAGGCAGCATCAAGCCAAGCATGACAGATGGAAGCAAAATGTCTTGTGGGATATGAAGAGGACAATGCAAAGCAAATGTCCAGCTTGCTTTATAAGTGACAGAGAGTGGTTTGTTTGTACACATCTTTTGCTAGAGAAGACCTTGACCATGGTTTTATATTAGTTACAACCCATGGAGTCTTCTGAGTAAATAGTTCCTGGCTCATTATCTAACTCTTTGTTGATGCCATTTTGACAGCCACGAGAACCTGTTAAAAAAAAGGGAGAAATCTGAGTGAAATCTGACATTCAGATCTTCTTCCCAAGAAATGATTGGCATTCTCCAAATGTGCATCGTTACTAACAGGCTTTTAGATAATGCAGCAAAGTTATCCTGCACAATCTTTAAGGCCAGATGCTGGAATGAAATAAAATATTTGAAAAATCTATTTGAATCTATCTTCATTCACCTAGTTTTGGAACTTATGAGCTAGACTTTTGTATTTCTTGATGTCATGCCCTTGACTCCCATTTGACAAATGAATAGAATTCCAATGCTCCCCCACAGTAGGCACAACAGTACATTGATCAAAGTTAGGGGAATATGAAAAAGAATGACAGCTTGAACACCACTGCACCATGTCTTTCCTTGCTCTTTCAAAACAGACATAAGACATGTTTTGTTTTTTTAATGCAAAAAGACACCTACCCACAACAACCCACCACTATTCAAAGGATCAGCTCAGACTGACTTCAAGGAAGGGCCTTCCCACTTCAATAATAAGGGCAAGCAGGAGAGCAATCTTGGCACCCACTTCCCAAGCTTTGTAATCCCCTTTTCTCCAGAGGATTACCTAAAGTGAATTCTTCTGAAAGTAATGAATAACTCTCACTTTAATGGAAATTTAGTGCCTGGGCTGTTTTTCAAAATGTGAACATATACATAAAAACAAACACATATTTCTATGCATCATTTTTAGTGTTTCAGTTCTAAGGTAACCAGACCAAAAGGGCTTTAAATAATGGATAGAAGAGCTTTTCTTTCTTCTGAACTATATTCCCCAATGATACTCTGTCAGAAGCTACACTGTGATGGCATCTGAGGTCAAGTTCTCTCTCTCTCTCTCCCTCCCCCGCTTCCATCTGCCCTTATACGATCTTTTACTAATAGTCTTATTTCTCTTTCCCTCTTCCTGAACACCCAATGTTTTGCTAGGAGAAGGATATTTTTTTACACAGATCTGAACGGATAACCAGCTGAAAACTTTTGGAATTAGAGTCTGGGACACGGGCTAATGAGTCTTGCTTTAAAAAATGAGTGACTCCCAAAGTGCAATTACTTAAGTCCATATTTTTGTTTCTGAGATTCATGTATTACAAAGTACTTCAAGGTCCATAATAGGACCTAAGAATCATGGCTCAATAGAATAACCCCCCCCCCACCTAATTTTTCTGTGCTGCAATCCTGTTTATCCCTGCATTGTATTTATGATTACTACTGTTAGAGGCAGGGAAACATGCAAACATTCACACACTTGCATGTTTCCCTGCTTCCGTCAGTAGCAATCATATTTATGATGCAGGATTGCAGTTCTGAGCAGTTGCACTTTTCTTACCTAGTTCTGTGGATGACAGGTATGAGAAGAGGAGCAGAAAAAAAGGACTAGAGTGAAGACAAGGGAATTTGTCCTGAGCAAAATATTTTTTAAAACGGAGAGGCAAACAATGCTGATGAGAATAGAGGAACAGCGGATGATCACTTGCTAGTACCTGTTGGCTGTCGAGACCTTGCTTCTTTCAAGTAGTAAAGGGCCTTGTTGTAGTCTCCAAGGTGATAGAATGCTACTCCTGACCGATAGAGTGCCTTGAAGTTCTCCCCTTCTTTCTTCAGTACTTTCAGACAATATTCTTTGACCCGCTCATAATTCACCAGCTCAGCTTGAAGTAGGCAAGCTACAAGAGAAAAAGGAACAGCAACTACTATGGTGTAAGTCTGTTTTAGGGAACTACTCTTTACCTCGGTGGCGCAGTGGTTAAATGCAGCACTGCAGATTATCTCTGCTGACTTGTTCACCAGGTTGTCAGATCAAATCTCACCAGGCTCAAGGCTGACTCAGCCTTCCATCCTTCTAAAGGTCAGTAAAATGAGGACCCAGATTGTTTGGGGGTAATGTGCTGACTCTGTAATTGCTTGGGGAGTGTTGTAAAGTTCTGATAAGCAGTATATAAAATCTGAGTGCAATTGCTATCTATGTTGTAAGCTGCCCAGAGTCCTTCTAGAGTTGGGCAGCATAAAAGTGTAATAAATAAATAAATAAAACCAAGAAGGGAAAGAATGTGGAGTTGGATGAAAAGGAGAAAACTTAGGAAATGGTATTCTCATTTAGCTGAGCATCAGATCCCATTTTCCGATCTCTAATCTCAGCAGAAATTGGCTACACTGTAATTAGAAATTGAATAAAGGTGCCATGGATGGATGGGTATCTACTTAGTTGTTTGTTTTACAAATGAGCCAGGAATTCCCTGTGCACCAAGAACAAAACTTTGTACAGATAGGCAAATGGATTCAAACTGTATGACAAAACAATACACATGCATACAAAATATAGTATATACATAGAATGCTGAATTATATGGGGCAACTTAGAAGATATTAACTAAAGAAAAGAATAGTGTTACGAAAACATAAATATGGATACTTGAACTGCGAGGCTCCTTAACATGAAATCTTGCATAATACCCAATAATATTTTCTCTTTAAATTGCATACTCTTAACGCAAAACAACACTTGCACTTTATGTTCTTACTCAAAACCATTCACAACTACCTGTTTCCATCTTCTGTTACAATCTGAAGAAATGCTCTGTAATCAATATCCACACAAGATGGAAATAAGACTCTTGTTCATACAGAAGCTCCACATATATATATATGAAACACGAAAAGTTGATTTGTAACATTTGCATGTCCAACTGCACGTCCCTGTAAAAGTTACAAAGCTGCTGCATAGTGCTTTGGATTGTTTAGTATAGCTTCTCTTTTTTTACACTGTAAATGAAAGCCTGAGACTAATTTATTTAAAAATATTTGGTAAAACCATGGGACCATATGTACCAGGGCTTCCCACATCATTCCCTTTGTCAGTAAGGGATACATTACACCCACTGAAGATGCAAGCTCACTATATAAGCACTGTGGTTATTTCAGAGCAGAAAACCATTTACAGGTTTAGGGTAGTGACTCATTGGCTGGACTGCGGCTGTATGTAAAAAAAAATTCTTTTGCTTGAATCATGTCCTGGTACCTTCAATTTATAGAATGATAAGAAGACCGCAAAGAGCTGCTGTCAGCATGGGGTCAACAAACAAAAATCTAGCAATCTGGTCTGTTCTCAAGACACTTTTATGATGTCCTTTCTTGTCATGTGTTTGGCAAGAGATTCAGCTTTTCCTTATCATGCTTGTTTTTCTTTCACAAAAACTCTACATAAATTGTACCTTTCCTGAACTGGAGCCACACAATCACATCAATTATACAGATCTGCACATGCACAGGCAAAAGTACATAGTTATTAAATGTTGTGCCCTATGACTGCAGTGAGAAATCGCCATGCCTGTATTTTTTGTCGGGCACAACATAGCAAGAATGGGTTAATTCTGCACTTTTCTCTGCATATTTTTATATCATGTCATTTGCAATAGAGACTCTCTGTGACAAGACCATAGAATTGATTAGTTCAAAGCCAGACATAGGACCCCTGCTCCAACTTTTTTATAAGCTGGACTGTCTTTTCCAAGATGGAAAAAATTCCGGACCTTGAAAGGGAGAGACAACATAAGAAGCCATGGATTTAAGCAATTTGGCCTGTCCACTTTTATTATAATGTTAGTATTGGACTGCCTCTTCCCAATTACATCTATCCACGTCATCAGGTCTGGCAGAAGAGGTATGTTGTGGGTCCCATCTGCTAAGGAGTCCCTGCCCCTGATCGAATTAGTGATGCTACCGAGGTGATGTCCCGGTGCCTGGGGGATGTGAAGAGCTGGATGGGGACCAATAGACTCAGACTCAACCCTGACAAGACTGAGTGGCTGTGGGTATTGGCCCCTTGTGGTCCAGTTGATTGTCCATTTCTTATGCTGGGGGGAGATAAATTACTCCCCACAGAACGGCTGCGCAACTTGGGAGTCCTTTTGGATCCACAGCTACAATTGGATTATCATCTTTCAGCTGTGGCCAAGGGGGCCTATTTGCAGGTTCACCTGCTGCACCAGTTGTGCCC
>JANHGC010000253.1:123624-137993 GCA_027560395.1 Boaedon fuliginosus | reverse complement strand
ATATAAAATCTGAGTGCTATTGCTATCTATGTTGTAAGCTGCCCAGAGTCCTTCAGGAGTTGGGTGGCATAAAAGTATAATAAATAAATAAATCAAAAATAAATCACATAAAAGTAGACCTTGTTTATTGACTACTTATTTAGTTACCATTTCAAATAGCAATGGTGCTAAACAAGTATTATTTTGCCTGGTCCTTGAAATGTTGGTTATCACCTCTTCGGGTCTCATGACTATTATTCAGGTACTTGGCAATTGGCTGACATTCACAAAGTTGCAGCATCCCGCTGTCACATGATCACCATATGCAACCTTCCCTGCCAGCTTCACACCAGCAAAATCAATGGGGAAACTGGCAGGGAAGGTTGCGAGTTGCTCCAATAACTTCCCCAGACCTCCGTGTGCAAGTGCCAAACTGTGGCCTCATTCCCATGGCCTCTCTCCATTCACACACAACTTATATTGGCTTTCCCAGGGCCACTTCTGCCCCAAGGCTTCCCTCCATAGCATTCCTTAACTGGGACTCCCCGCCCCTTCCCACTTAACAACCCACACGTTTTGCAATTATGTTGACACTGGCATTGCTGGAATTGTCATTGCTAAGTGATATGATCATATAATGTTGTGCTTTATGACCGTATCACTAAGTAATGGAAATCCCAGTCCCGACTGGTGTCCTAACCCAAGGACTCCCTGTAATGACTCTGAGAAATAGTGACATAACTCTGACTTTTAGCCACTGACCACTTACTCTAGGTTTCAACCTTATCAACTGCTCACTCTCTATAAATATTTATTACCAGCCACATCATGTAAACTGGGAAGGATGGCAGGGGAAAAAGAAGAAATGTGCATCATGATGTCAAAACACAAACTGCAAGACACATGCACCCAGTGTCTGGATACAGCTGGATATAATTACTAATGGTTGGCATTTGTATCATGTTCCCCCTTCCTTTCTCAGCACCTTTGATTGCAATATTCCTGTAAGGATTTATACATGGTACTTTTGTGCTTCTGGTCCTTATTGTTTTATTTAACCTGAATGATCTCTGATGTGCCTGCTGCTTTGCAGCATAAACAACACCTCCTGCCCCTCCGGACCACCAAAAACAAAAACAGAGGTGGAAAACAGGTTATTCTCTTAGGGTGGCCTGGCTTGGCAGTGGAAAAAGAAGTAGAGCAGCATGTCAGCAAATTTGGTTTGATCTTCTAATAATTAAAATTATTTAGGTTTTAAAAGATTAAAAGATTAAATACCTCCTGATAAAACTCTTATAGGCAAGAAGGAAAATTAGATGTGTGCAGGAAAAACAAATAAAATGACTAAGAAAGTCATCCTCAAACATTCTTCTGTCTGTCTGCTTATGCTACGTGTTTATGTCATAAGCTCCAGTGCTGCTTAAGGACACAATGCACATGGGACTGAAAGCTTGATCGTGTCCCTACATGCTTAAGAAAATTCATTAGACTAACTTAGAACACAGTAAAGGAAATAAAGAACAAGTTTACCATATATACTCATGGGTAAACTGAGAATTAAAACGCCAAAATGCACCCCAACAATTGGGTTTGACTTATCTGTTTAATCCTTGTTTATATACATTAATACATTTTAAAGTACCTGCATATATTTAAGAGTTAAGTCCATCCATGGATAAGCCAGCCCTCAATTTCTTTTAATTAAATAAAAGTGCCACATATGGGTAAGCCAATTGTAAAAATTAAAACATGAACATTTCAAAGGTCAGCTTATCTATGGTTAGCATAAATTAAATTCAATGACTTTGAAACTTAATTAGCAGGTAGATAACAAAACAGGAGATGATTACAGAAGGCTATCTTTTCAGGTCATGCTAAGCCATAATGTAGCTTCTTCGAACTGATTATCAACCCCGCTATTACAGTTTGTCTAAAATTTAGCATATATGAGAGCTCACATGGTTCTCATATACATATGTTTCAAACAGACAATCTGGTCATAAGATAGCCATGGTAAATTATTGGCTTTGTGCAAAGTGTGAACCCAGCTATTCATATTGCCATTTCATCTGTCAGAGATCTGAAAATGCTTTTAGGAATGAAAAGGTGCAAGACTGTGCATAAATAAGGGTCCAGGATAGAAGATTAAAGTAAAGAGATTAAATAGGAGTGAAAATCTACCTAGATTCCTGGGTTGTAAAATTCTTCCTGAATGTTTCTAGTAAGATTTCAGAAATAACTCACCTTCTAGAACCTTCCACCAATCAGCTCGTCCGGGTGATTTTATAAACAGATAATGCCCTCTGTAATTTATCTTTTCTGGAAGTACATTACCCCTGGCAGGGGAAGAGAGGCGGGGTATAAATATTAATTAATTAATTAATTAATTAATTAATTAATTAATTAAAATGTATGCTTCTGTAAAATCAGTCAAGGAATGTAATTGAAATGTGCATACACATTCATATCTATTGGGGTGGAGTGCAAAGCGAAGTGCAGAAAAAAAGTTAGGAAATAAAGTAATAAAAGGCATGAGGGGAAAAAATATAGATAACTTGCATCAACATTATTCATTACAGTCCGCAACATTCCCTGCCCTTGTTTCTACCACGTCTATACACAGCTTTCATACATTGCTTTTTTTTTGGTTAATTTTTCACACATTGTCTTCTTGTGAATCTCATTGACTCCTTTCAACCAGGACTTTCTTGGACTTCTTCTTCTTGATTGATGCACCTTCTTTCCGACATTCATTCTGCATTCATTGTGTTTATATAACCAAGCCACCATTATGTTCTTCCTTCACACTGGTTGCTTACTTTTGTACTCTATCCATATTCATTCAGTGTCCATTCGTTCTTGAGACTATCCCTTTTCATTTTCCCAAAGGGCCCATTTGCACTGTATTCAGCATTTATCTTTCTCCTGATATACCAACTGGGAAGGAGCTTACTGTTATGTGCAAAAGAATTTCTGCTTCTGTCAACAAAATTCCACACAATAAACCACATGCAGCCTAGCCCCTTTCTAGCAGAATTTGCAATCTCAAAATTTCTCCCATACAGATCCTCATTTTTACTAAACATTTCACCAAGATGCCAATTTTATTTATTTGTTTCACCTTTTTCACAAGTTATCTACACTGGGCAATTGAATTCTCCATTTTGGTCCAAACACAGCTGCCCTGATATTTGATGCATTAATTTTTAAATCCAGATTCCTTGTTATCTTTTAAAGTCTAGTTACATTTACTGCAAAACATCTGTATTTTTTGTATGCAAGTAATGCTAGGTTTAAGAACATATACACACGTTTCCTACCAAAACAACCCTAGCATTACCATATCATTCAATATGTTATCCAGAAATATATTAATATATTTCATACATCCTTAATCTACCTCTTGTTCAATGTTGAACTACTTGCTAAGCATTCCTCTTAGCCTCATGCATACTTAATTGCCATTATATACTGCTCTTTTTGCAACCAACTTCAACTCCATTTATGCAAAATATTACATTATTCAAGTGAATTCATGTTGCCATACTTCTTTAATAAATGAGCAACAAATTATTTATATTCAAATTAAAAACCAGGTTTGTATAGTGGTTAAGGTGCTGGCTTAGAAACCTGGAGATGGTTAGTTCTACTCCCGTCTTCAGCATGAAGACTCTCAGCCCAGCCCACCTCACAGGGTTGTTGTGGGGAAATAATAATAATAATGAATCTGCTCACAACATTGAGTTGCATATGGAAAAAAAGGCAGGAGAAATAAATAAATTCATGCATTTCTCAGTGTCTTACTGAGAAGCAGAAATCTGGTCTGCACGTGCCCTATCCAGCAGGAAACCACACTATATTCCTTGAATTTTGCTCACTGTTATCTGTTGTACTTTTTAAATCAAAATTCTGCCAACACCTTTCCAGGCATGCTTAACAAACAAATCACCATATAATTTTGCATTTGCATCTGAATCAGCTACTTTTTCCTTTTATATAAAGGATTAATAAGGTTTCTTCAATTTTCAGAGCAAATGCATCTGTCATGCACGCATTCAAGAAATCAATTTTAATTCTTCCATTTAACATCATCTACACCTGCAACCTTATAATGTTTCAAAGTATTTATAATTTCCTTTTCCTCAGTTTTTACTTGGATGCTAAAACAGCATTTGATTTCATTACACATTTTAACATAACTTCCATACAGATCTTTAAAATGGTCCTTCCAGCATTCTCTTTGCTTCAACTTCATCCCAAATCCTTTCATGGATTGTTTTGGCAACTCTGAATGAACAGGAAGTCATTTCTGGCATAGGCAGAATCTCAGTGTTTGCTTTTAGCAAATAACATGGACCAAAAGTTCAAAATTTCAGCTGCATAGTCTGGTGTTCTTTCTGCATCTGATAAGTTTAGAAGATGGATAGTTTGACATCCTGCCTCATTCTTCATGTTATAATAAAAGAGTTAAATAGAATGCTAAGAGGAGAGGCAAACAGGAGGGAGATGTTTTGCCTAACTCGCACTATCTGTCTTCGTTCTTATCTTACCAGCAGCAGCTCTGATTACATAGAGTAGAAATATGCAGTTGAAGGAAATAACAAGGAGGTTGACCTTGACTTTGTGCACACATTGAGCAAACTGGGGTGGGGGTGGCAGTTCTGGCTTACTTTGAAAGTTTCATGAACACAGATAGTGTGGTTTATAAGTTTACAGTTCACCATTCTATTAAAAAATAATTGTATCTGTTTAAAGCACACGCAGTTTGTCTCAGAAGAAAGAACCATGACTTTGTATTATTATTATTAATGTGCATACAATAATGACTGCCATTGCTAGATGTGGCATAACGACAGCCCTTGAAGAGAAACTGAAGAGAGACAAAGAATCGTGGCAGCTCTGCTCATCTTCTGTACCGTACTAACACTAAATCATTCATTTAGCAACCCACCGTGTTCCTTGTATTCTACAGTTACAATAAAAATGGATAGTAACTTGAAACATTAGCCGGATCAGAACACACAGTAAGTCAAATTAAAAAAAAAACCCAACACACATTGGTTTGGGTTTGCTTAGTATGTGAACTCAAGTACAGTCGCTTATATATTCAATAAACTATGGATAAGCCATATATGGCTCCATAGCCTTGGCAACCCTGTCTGATATAGTCCCAAAGCCTTGCAAAGAGACCTACAGGTGTTCCAAATCTGACTCCTAAACTGTAACTTTGAATGTAACAATGACATTAGTAAGTACTGGTAAGAAAACATATTTATTATAGTCTATGTCAGTTTTGGGAAGGACATGGTGGCTCAGTGGCCAAGGCGCTGAGGTTGTCGATCAGAAAGGTCGGCAGTTTGGTGGTTCGAATCCCTAGTGCCACATAACAGAGTGCACTCCCGTTCCATGTCCCAGCTTCTGCCAACCTAGGAGTTTGAAAGCATGTGAAAATGCAAGTAGAAAAATAGGGACCACCTTTGTTGGGAAGGTAATAGCGTTCTGTGCACCTTTGGTATTTAGTCATGCTGGCCACAGGACCACGGAGACATCTTCGGACAGCGCTGGCTCTTCAGCTTTGAAACGGAGCACTGCCCCCTAGAGTCAGGAAGGGGAACATTTACCTTTTTATGTCAGTTTTATTAAAGTCACCCAATCAAGTGTTTTGTTCTGGCAGCGCCTAATTCTGTGTCCAGCCCCCCAGCTACTTTGAAAGTACTGTGCAACCACCAGCATGCTACCAGAGGGCAAACTGTGGTCCTCACCGTAAACAAAGTGGTCTCCTAACTTAATTTTTTATGAACTAAGATCAGTAAATGGCCATTTTGTTTCAATGGAGTTGTTAGAAAGGCCAAAAGAACCCGTCCCTTTTCTTTAATAGACAAAACTGCTTGTGGCCTGCATCTATTACTTATAATGGAATACTGTATAACACAAACGGCCTCTGTATGATCTAATCATCAACTCTGAAGAAAGATACAAGCTGTCTGATAGATAGGGTCTTTTTATTAGGAATCTCATATGAAAAGATTACCTTTTTCTTCAAACCAAGGTAGCTTACACTGAACTGTACCAGGCTAGCTAATGGAGAGAAAATTAGTGTGTTCATCGTATGACCACTAGGATCCATTCTGTGGCTATTTTGACATAAAATGCTGAACCAGAAATTATCCAGTCAAGTTTTAAGGCAACTATGCACCATAATTATCCATAAGTAAGCATATTGTGCTATTACAACCAGTGTAAATAAGTATGATCAATGGCGCATGTTTGAATTTTAATAAATTTATTTCAGATTTCTATTTAAACCGTTTACTACAAATCTGAACTCAACTGATTCTAATCATACCTGAATCATAAAATCTTTTAAAAATTATTTTGTAATGAGTGTAGAGTATGTATACCACAGAATGTTCCTCTTACCTCTGGTTACTTTTATTGTTTCATTTTGTTTTAATTGTGAGCAGATAGGATGGGCAGCCTATTAATTAATTGATTGTTTAATTAATTAAATAAGCTTGCAAAATATAAAACATTTTGTTATTCTTGGGTTTTTTTTAGCACTGACAAGTGCTATTCTTCTCTTTCAGTTGCTTCATTTATTTCAGTGACACATCTCAACTGCAACATTTTTCCTGATCTGCATGAAACACAAGGTACCTAAACATGAATGACAGGGCTTTATACATTTTAAGAAATAATGAGGGTTAACTAGTCTGGTGCTGACAAGACTCTAAAACAGCAGTTACTGAGCATGTTAAACTTTCAGCCTTTTCTCTATGGGATTTCCTTTTACTGCATACACACGATCTATCGGTCTTTGATCAACGTTGAGTATAACCTTGTATTTCTTGCTCTTGGCTCATCCGATGCAAAAAAAGCAGTGACTCACTCTAACCTGCTAGTTTTGTGGCAGGGAGAATGGCTCCTCTATGGTTGGTGGTGTTTATTGAGTTTACCATCGTAAAAGACCAGGCTGTCTCTCTGCAAAAGACAAGATCCTCAGTGCATGGTAACTTTCTCCAATTTAATGTCTGCAGCACAATGTTCAGTCAGCATACCCTGCCAGAGGGCATGACACTCTTTTTAGCGCAGGGGTGTCAAACTTGTGGCATGTGGGCCGGGTGCATCACTCGCTGGCCACGGCCACACCCGGTTTACGGTGGGGGGGAAAAGGGGGGAAAAGTCGCAATAGATCAGGTGACGATGCTGTGACACCGTGAGTTTGACACCCCTCTTTTAGCATAAAAGAGTTTGTCTCTGATGCCATTTATTTATTTATTTGTTTGTTTGTTTGTTTGTTTGTTTGTTTGTTTATTTGTTTGTTTGTTTGATTTATATCCCGCCTCTCTTCACCCATATGGGGAACTCGAGGCGGCAATGTTGATAATGTTGCTTTTTGATTAAGCGCGTAGTTGGGCCGGGAGATCTCACAAGGGCCTGACGGAATGAAATGGGCATCATTCTTCCAAGTAACTGAATAAAAATCCAAGGCATCCATCTTTCTTTAAAGTCTGTTTATTAGGGACATATTAAATTGGCAAGAAACTGGTGTAATTCCAACTCTGGCTAGATCCCGGAAGGAAAATTTTGAAACTTCCCCTCAGAGTCACTATCTCCAATCATTTCACAGTCCATCAGTCCAGTCGCTCCAAACTCCGCCTTCCTCCAGCCGCAGGCATTTTCTCTGTTTTCCCGGAAAGAACGCCAGCTGGACATAACAATCCCCCTTTATCTCTCTAACCCCCCTCTCACCAGCTAAAGAGTGGCGAACCTGGGATAGGGGTTAATTCTTTTGCAGAAAGCCTAAAGAAGCTAAGGAAAAGGATAGACAAAAGCTAGAATAAAATATGGCTACACTTAGGTCATCTTCAGGGTTGACGGCAGGAGGGCATCAGGTGTCTCAGTCACAAAATTTAAGCAAGGCCTGTCAGGCCCTCAATAAGCCCTTGCTGAAAGGAGGGTTGCTGGGACAGTCACTAAAACTATGAAGTTTTAAATGAACCCCTTGTTAAATGGTGGGTGTGGAAACAACCCAGAATCTTGCGCTTACCACAGAGGTACACAACAAGCGGCGTAAAGGGTTTGCCTTGTTGCCAAAAGGAAAATGGATCCCAAATCAGAAGCTTAAATGGCTGCAATTGCAAGACGCTATCAATTTGAGCAAAAGAACTAATTTGAAGTGCTTTTCATCTGCTTGAGGATGGAGAAGGATTAGAGCACCCAGTCACGTTGTAACCAATGTGTGTGTGTGTGTGGGGGGGGTGTCTCGATAAATCTTTTGTTTAGCTATTTTCAAAATGCTGTGTGGCAGTTCAATCAATATATGCCAGATACCTGATTAACTTCAAAAGCTGATATTGTTAACCACCTATTGTATTGATGTCGGATTCTAATTGCTAGCAATATAATCTCCTCGCATGCAAGGTAAGGCTGGAGCGAGTTTACATACACTTCTATGCTAATTGCCTTCTCTGAGACTCTGGTAATTTTTGTGGCAATGAGTGAAAATGTAGTGCTTTTATGACACGTGTGGTTCTCCACGTATACACACACACACCAATGCATTAAAAGGCTAGCTTGGCATGGAAGGTATAGGCCAAGGGTTATATGCGCAGGTTCGCCTGCTGTGCCAGTTGCGCCCCTTCCTGGACTGGGAAGCTCTTCTCATGGTCACTCATGCCCTCGTCACCTCTCGTTTGGATTACTGTAATGCGCTCTACATGGGGCTGCCCTTGAAGAGCACTTGGAGACTTCAACTGGTCCAGAATGCAGCCGCGCAAGTGATCATGGGTGTGCCTCGGAGCACCAATATAACACCTATCCTCCACAAGCTGCATTGGCTCCCAGTGGTCTTCCGGCTGCAATTCAAGGTTCTAGTAACAACTTTTAATGCCCTACATGGCTTAGGAGCGGGGTACCTTCGTGACTGCCTTCTGCTACCTTATGCCTCCCAGCGCCCAGTAAGATCCCACAGAATTGGCCTGTTACAGGTCCCATCAGCTAAACAATGTCGGCTGGCGGGTCCCCGAGGTAAGGTCTTCTCTGTGGCAGCGCCGGTCCTCTGGAACCAACTCCCTGTGGAGATTAGAACTACTCCCAATCTGATGGCTTTCCGCAGAGCCACCAAGACCTGGCTCTGTAGGCAGGCCTGGAATTGATGTTCCCTCATCCCCCCACTTTCTTTCCTCTTCTTTTTTCTTTTTCCTTTCTGTTTCTTCCCTGGGATGAATTGTGATTGTGATATGGATGGTTTATTGAGAATTTTTAGCATATTATATTGGAAAATTGTATTTTATATGTAGTAAGCTGCCTCGAGTTTCCCTTGACCAGGCGGGGTATAAATTGAAATAAATAAATAAATGGGAAGAATTCTCTATTAATTCAGGATGAAAGGAAAGGAAATAAGGAAGGGCTAGAAAATAAACATAAGAGAGCACCATTGATAATTTTGTCTAGTTTTTGTTCCTTACTTTATTTCATTATAGACCAAAGGACTATAGATTTTACCAGGACCGCATATTTGAGGAGAGGAGATTTAACCTTTAATTCATCATGATGATCCAAATAAAAACTCTCCCCCTGGCACCCAGATTCTCTGAGTAATGTTATTCATGGCTTCCTTACCATGTTGTGCCAGATAAACCAGTGATGTATGAAATACAGTGCAAGAGATTGAGTTTCTGGAGACCTAATAGGCTCCCATACATGGCTGTCATTGATCTTACTCCCCCGGCTGTAGTCATCAAAGCCACTACTGGAACCTGAACAAACACAGGTATAAATAAAATTAAATGCTTCTAAGTAAAATTCATATTTGAATAAAAGAGGAAGATTATTTATAACACACAAAGAGCTGGCTGTAATGAAGCTTGGATTATTATGCATATTATTGTGCAAAATAGCATCATTTCCACAAGAAATGTTTCTTTAAAATATATGTAGATTTTAACGGTCCTTGTCCCAGAATAATGCAAGCAAGCATAAAGGAAAATATATGGAAAAATCCACATACCTCAAGCATAACATCTATAGACCTTATCAAGCAACTTTCTAGTTCCAGGCATAGCTGTATGACATCACACTAAGCTTTACATGAGATCGGTACTTTATGTACATGGCTCACAAGCTCAAATGTTGCAATGAGTTTTCACTAAAGCATCTCTGAAAATTCTTAAGAAATTAAGCTAAGTCTATTTCTTTAGACCAGGGGTGTCAAGCTCATGTCATCACAGCAGTGTCACATGATGAATTAGGACTTTTTTTCCCCTTTGCTAAACCAGGCATGGGCGTGGCCAGCACATGATATATCTGGCCCACGGGCTGGGAGTTTGACAGGCCTGCTTTAGACATTATCTCAAACAGGTATTGGCTAATAAACCCCTAGGTCCTGCCCTACAGAGAAATGATACCAGCTACTACAGTAATTGGATTAGAGGCTCTTCTATCAGTGTGTTCCACCACAAATAATAGGAACAAGCAGAAATAGAAAAAAAAACAAGCACATCAGTGCTTTCCAGATTAATGATAAATCACTATACGGGGGGGCAGAAAGATACCAGAAACTTCAGTATAGAAACTCCATTAAATGGTACCCTGTCTATAGTTCAAGACCTTCCTTATTCCAACTTCCAACTGATAGGCAATTTGGTCTAGTGGCTAAGGCATCAGGCTACAAACTGGAAGACCATGAGTTCTATTCCCACTTTAGCCATGAAAGCCAGCTGGGTGTTCTTGGGCCAGTTACTCTCTCTCTCTCAGCCCAACTCACCTCACACAGCTGTTGTGGGGATAATAGGAGGAAGGAATATTAGGTATGTTCATCGCCTTGAGTTCTTTACTTTAAAAAATAATAAAAGCAGGATACAAATAAAATAAAAAAGATTAGTCGCTTCGTTGTAATTACTATAAAAAGACTCATTCAACCTTCCAATGAAGTCTAAGTTCTTTTGGTGTTTATAATCTAGCACAGGGGTGTCAAACTCGCTGCCCACAGGCCAGATGCGTCATGTGTTTGCCACACCCACCCCTGGTTTAGTGAAGAGGGGGAAAGTCACGATACGTTACGTCAGTGCTTTTTTTCTGGGGAACGCACCGGAACGGAGTTCCGGCACCTTTTTTTCCTTAGACTTCTTTTGTATATTAGTATATCTATGGTGCGCATGCGCAATACGATGGGAGTTCCGGTACCTTTTTTTTTAGAAAAAAGGCACTGCGTTACGTGATGATGTGATGACGTAGGTTTGACACCCCTGACCTAGCACATTTCAAGGACTTTTTTAAAATGTTGTAGCTTTTGCCCTTTTTATACATATTGTTAAAATTTATCATTATTTCAGTTTATACGGCCACTTTCATGACTCTAGGTAAACTTTAACATTAATTAAAGGAAATTATAAAAGCATTATAAAACAGACAAAGAAAACTAACATACATAAAACCGCAGCAAGGTAAAAACAGATCAATCACAAGTTACCATAACTTCACTTTCTCCACACACACACCCTGCTGCTGGCCCAATGACACAACAAAGTGTTTAAAACCACCAGGATCAGGACAAATCTAATGACTGGTGAATTATATTCGAAACATAGATGCCATGACAGAAAAGGCACTCTTCCTGAGCATGTCAAATTGCACTCCATAATAAATGGGAAAAGTGGACTTAGATAGAAAACAAAGTTGGAAGCGGCCTTGGAGGTCTTCTAATCCAACCCCCTGCTTAGGCAGGAAACCCTATACTATTTCAGACAAATGGTTATCCAATCTCTTCTTTAAAACTTCCAGTGTTGAGCGTTCACAACTTCTGGAGGCAAGTTGTTCCACTTATTAATTGTTCTAACTCTCAGGAAATTTCTCCTTAGTTCTAAGTTGTTTCCTTCCTTGATTATTTTCCACCCATTGCTTCCTGTCCTGCCCTCAGGTGCTTTGGAGAATAGCTTGACTCCCTCTTCTTTGTGGCAGCCCCTGGGCCTGAGATATTGGAACACTGCTCTCATGTCTCCCCTAGTCCTTCTTTTCATTAAATTAGATATATCCAATTCCAGCAACTGTTCTTCATATGTTTTAGCCCCCAGTCTACTAACCATGGAGAGGCGGTCCCTTAAATAACTTGGCACAATGCCAGGAACAGCTTTATAGGTTATAAAACAACCACCACCTGGAACTGAACACAGAAACAAAGGAGCAGAGGTGCAACATATGTGGATTAAGAGTAATTGCCTACATTCTGCATTTTGTAGTAGCTGTAACTTCCAGAAGTTCTTCAAGGGAAGCTCTTTTACTTTTATTATTACTTTCATTTTCTGGATTTATTTCTTACATGCTTTATTTTAAACAAAAGAAATGGTATGATTTTAAACATAAATTCACCCTAGCTTGGCAGTAGTCTTATTGACAGTTGAACAAACTTTCTCGTGCATAGATAAAATAATTTATTTAACATATTCTGCGTATTTTTAAAATACAATCCACACCTAAAATTGGCAAAAGATATGATTTCTACTGAAGACATGTGCAACAGGAAAGTTTAAAACACCTTTCCTCGAAATAAGAATTCAGTAATAAAATTTAAAACTAACCACATTTCAGAGTACGTATTTGAAATCAGGCTCCTTAGATAAATTGACTTCTTTATACCAAATCACAGGAGCAAATCACATAAAAGCAAACTTGAGTTCACATGCTTGAATTAAGAACTGGGGAAGAGACTAAATGCTAATGAAGAATTTGAGTCTGGCTTAATATATATATATATCATAGCTCAATCTATATATGTATATATATATGGGGGCAGCCTTACCCATCACTACCACTTTCTTTGCTCCTCTTATGTTGCTCTGCGACAGGTCATACCTCATTGTCCTGCAGTTCTCCTTCTAGCTGAAGGACATTTTTCAAAGCAGCAGCAACATATTTCTTGCGCTTACAGATGAAATCCTGCTCCTCTGGACAGAGATCAAAACCCAAACGAATATCTGGGCTTTTTTGGCTAGATAATAGAAACGCATATCATAATGCACGCTAATGAAAGCATCATGATGTGAACACATTCAGTTTGTGCAGGCTGTTTACCAATATAATTTGTAGGCATCAAAAGGGGAGAATATTTGACTCTAGCATAGTCACAATTTGTGTAAGCTGTGTAGCTGTGATCAAGATAATTTATAAGTGTGAAAAGGGGAGAATATTTGACTCCAGTATGAATGTTTGACTGTAGTTGTGTAATGCTCTTTGTTGGGTTCGTTTGCATGTTAAATTGTTCCAGGTAAAAAATTTAAATATTTCTTTCTCTCTCTTCGATATATCTCCATAGTTACTCCATAGTTACTCCATAGTCTTTGGCTTCCTTCGATTAAATATACTCAGTGAACACTGAAAAATGTCCATTTCTGGTTAGTATGGACAGAATTTAGAATTAATAAACATGATTTCAGAATTCAAATTAGAATTAATCAAAAATATTAGCAACTAAGCAGTCAGAAAGCCAAGAGATGCCATAAAGAGCTGCATGAGCAGGGCTATGGAAAAGTTATATTCATAAAACCTGGAATGGCTTAACATACACAAATTTGAAATTTTATTTTGTATTTCATAGGTGACCAATATTTCAAATTTCCTTATTGTTATTTTTAAAAGGGAGAAGCCTAGATCATGCTAAGGCATTATGACTATAAAAGTATTATTCTACATAAATCATTGAATTTAAATTTCAGACAAAGAAATTGTATTCAAATGACAATATGTGAAATTATACCAAACTCTGAATATTAATAATAATAATAATTTATTAAATTTATACCCCGCCTCTCTTCACCCAAGGGGAACTCGAGGCGGCAATATTGGCAAATGTTTATTTCAGCTCTTATTTAAAACGAGATTTGGGGGGGGGGGCACTTCACCATTCCTAACTTTTATTTATCTCTTTGGTGGGCAAGATGAGAAAAGATCAAACTAATTGACCTGATTTCTAAACTGTGACAAAACTGAACTATCAAATTACCAAAAATCATTTTTTAAAAAATAGGAAATAAATGGTTACCAGTTTTCTGTTGTCACAAAAACTTCATATGCTTTATCCTAAAATAAGAAAAAAAGATTTTTTTCTAAATCACATTTAATATTTTTATCATTTTAAAAAGCATAGTTTTGTTGGGGCTTGCCAGCATTGAGCGGAGCTAATAGTTGATTCTAACACTGAGAAAGAACTTGAGCCAGACTTAGATGCAAGGGAAGGAGTGGGGAGGCGGATGCTATGTTGGAGGCTGGGCTGGCTACTGGCTGCCAGTTGCCTACTGCATCCAATAGCAGTGAAGCTGAACAGATAGAGCCAAACATTAGTGCACACATGCGCAGACTAATGAGTAGGGAAGAGCAGACAAGGAAAAAGGGGC
>JANHGC010000253.1:96656-113333 GCA_027560395.1 Boaedon fuliginosus | reverse complement strand
GAAGGCTGAGTCAACCTTGAGCCTGGTGGGATTCGATCTGACAACCTGCTGAACAAGTCAACAGAGACTGCAGTGCTGCAGACCAAATTTATCTATTATATATATTTATACACCATCTAATAATCAACTTAAATCGTCGGTATATTGTATATTGTTCTGTATGTTTTACAACATTCATTTCGATTCTTAGCTTCTTTTTTTGTCTAACCAATCGTACCATTTTTTCCAACTCTTGTAGTTATTCTGATTCCCCCTTATTTTCCAATATCATAGTAAGTTTGTCCAATTCTGCACATTCTAATATCTCATTTGTTAAACGCAGGTCTTTTTTTCCCCAATTTTGTCTGAAAATTAATCTGGCTGAGGTTGTGATGTGTACTAATAGATGTATTTCTTTTGCTTTAAGTCCTTCTGGTGCTATTCCCAATAGGACCATCTTTCCTTCTAAAAATTCATAACGAATTCCAATGTTTTTCAAGTCCCCGGTAGTTGGGAAGGATAGCCAGATTCCTGCTCAAAGACATTTTTTAATTCACTCCTCTCCCTCTGCAATTAGCTTTGGGTTGGCAACCCAACCGTACTGCATTAAACCGAAGTCATTTCGCTGCGTTGTTACACTGGGCTGATTTAAGGATCACAGAATTTTATCTATATTTATAAAAGAGAAGTGGGGGTGTGTGGGTTTGTATGTATGTCTTGAATAGGTTCTTCCATGCCGGCACCAATATGGCCCAAACTTGCCAGGAACATACCTTGTACTCCGGAGACGAACACTGGGGGAGGGGGGGTCATGAATGCCTTTGGAGGGTCTGCACCCCCAAAAAAGGGCGTCTAACTGCACACCCCCACCCACATTTCGCTGCCAAGCTCTACTGCACATGTGCAAAGGGCTCCAAACAATGCATGCAAATTGGGCACTCTCCAGTCAATAGAGGCAAGGCATGCAAATCAGGCAAAGAACGCTGGGAATTGTAGTCTGCAGCGTTAGGAAGGAAGATAGGGGAGAAGTGAGGGAGAAGGAAGGATGAGGGGGAAGGAAGGAACACAGAGAGGGGAAGATAAGGAAGGAGGGAGGGAGGAAGAAAGGAAGGAGGAACGAAGGAAGGAAGATGGTGGGGAAGAGAAGTGAGGGAGAGAGGAGGAAGGAAGGAAGATGGCAGTCCTATAAAAAATTACCCGGGAAACGCCAGATAATCAGCTAGTTTTACAAAAAGGATGAAAATATCTCAAACAACTTTGTATAGAAGAAGGAAGACATTCTAGCCCAGGAAAACAGAAACATTTTCTTCCCTAAACCTTTTTGGGAGCCTGTTTTATCATTTTTATTTTACTAAGCATATCAAAAGATTAGGGTTTTTTTAAAAGCAAACATCAAACAAGGCATTATTGCTTCTCTGTTTGAAAAGATTCCTCTTGGGTCATTTTTAAGGAAAACATGCCCTGAAAGTTTGTTCAGTGGAAGGTGCTAGACTTAGCTAGTATTTCTGCAGACGTACCATGGTTTGAGATGGGATTATCATCTGAGTTTTGAGGCTACAGGATCAACCATTAACTCCCATATGGGACCTTCTGACAAGGGCAGATATTTGGATGTATGTCGAGGACTACCTAAAAGTATATCTTCCAGAGCAGGGGTCTCCAACCTTAGCAACTTTAAGGCTTGTAGACATCAACTCCCAGAATTCCCCAGCCAGCAAAGCAAAGCTGGCTGAGGAATTCTGGGAGTTGAAGTCCACAAGTCTTAAAGTTGCCAAGGTTGGAGACCCCTGCGTCCATCCATCTCTAAGTAGATAAAGAGGTGAGATGAGTCTTAAATTACTAAAATTGAAACCATCTATATACTTCGGTCACTTTAATTTGGAACCGAAGTACTTATTATCACCATACTCTAAGGCCCAGCACTTCCTGAGAGCTACGAGGAAAACCTTTCATAGTGTCTTGATTTGAACCCCCGCCCCCCCCCACGCTTTTTTTTTTTTTAAATCAAGGCTGGATTACGCGGCGAGCGTTCCTATAGAAACCCGTGCCGTATTCTGCGGTTGCCTGGACACATGAAGCAAGTAACGCATGCGCCGCTAAGGCCGCCTTCCCCCAGTCTAGGCAAGCGCCGTTTCTCTATGGTCTGTAGCGATCATAGTTTCGCGTCGAGGAGAGAGTGGCGGCGACGCGCCGAGGTTGATCATGGCGGCGGTCGACATAAGAGGTATTGGAGGGGGAATAGCGCGGGGTAGTTGTAGCTGCTCGGTCCTTAGTTACAAGAACTGGGAGGACCAGCTTGCTTGCTTGGTTACTGATCTGTTTTAGTATTTTTCCAAAGCACGTTTTCCTGGGCTTGTCCGCTTCCATCAGAGGCATGCAGTGTTTCCACGATCCGCGTCGAGCACGGAAAGTTCCCGCTACCGCCCAGTGACCGTAGGATATTCGCAGCTTAAATCTGTTTTAAAACATAGAAGAAGAACCAGGGTAGCTTCTGGATCGGAAGAGCTTCAGATGTTCGGATCCATTCAGATTTTTTTTTTTTTCAGATTTCAAATGGAATCTAGTATTTGGGAGGGGGAGACGCCGTAGTAATTAATCGTGCAGTAATATCGGCCGGCTAAATTGTACACACCAATCCTGTTATGCTAGTTTTCTGCTGAACAAAGGACATGTTTGGTTTGTTGAGTGCAGCGTAGACATTGTATTTAAATTTTCCTAGTTCTGTGGAAATGAGATAAAGATCGCACATGAATCAAAATGAGAAGACCAGACTATTGAATACTTTACTATAATAATTTAAATAAATGTTCATGCTTTGAGGTGTTGGGTTCAGTTTCAGGAGCTACTTGGATGGGTGAGAGATACACAGCAGATATTATATAGTCTTAGAACAGAAACTATTTTAATTTTTTAAAACTTGTGTAGATGTTAATGAAACATGTATACAGTAGTTGTCATACTATTTATATACTATTACATTTCTCCTAAATAATCAAATTTGGTTGAAGTTTTTCTAGCGGTGCAAAATGTGCAATGGCCAATTAAATATGGTAATTGGTTAACTTCTTGGATAAAGGTATCTCTTTTATATCACGTTTAACTTTTATCAATCCAATATGCTTGAAACTGATAGAGATAAATTGTTATAATTTTAGGAAGATTAAGATTTTAGGTATTAACTTAGTTTATGTTTATATATTGTCCGACAGTAATGAGTTCAAGGATAATATGTGCAGTCCCTTTAACATATTATGTTTGTAGAATATTATTTCTGTTTTCTGTTTAGATGACCATTTTAAAGCAGCTGCTGAGCTAATTATACTATGCCTTTGAGAATCTGAATTTCCTCAAATGGCCAATAATATTATAAACAAATGTAAATAGAAATACAATATATATTTGAACAGATAACTTGTATAGGTAGGAATTTACCCATTGAATAGTTGCCAGTAGTGGAAAAATTGGCTAATTAAGCTTTTATGATTGATGTTTACTTTTCCTATTAATATCTTATTTCTCCCATATCTCCTACATAAGAAAATAGGTTTTGTAATTAATTCCATTTTAAAATTTATTTTTTTTCATGCCAATTGTCATTGGTTGGCAGAAAGATAGGATTTTAAGCCAAGTTTAACTGCTTTTTCATTGTGTTAGGGATTAATATTTGGTACAATATTTGCTTGCTAGAATAGATGCCTACCATTGATAGGGATCAATCAGTTGTCTGATCATTGAGGCTTACAAAAGGGATCAAGCTTGTTTGTGATTTGGGTTACACATTGCACTAAAGTGTGTGTGAGTGTTTGACAAAGGCATAATTGGATACTGCAGCATGTTAAAATAAAATAAAATTAAAAAAGCAATCAGCAAACTAAAAAGTGTTTTAGTACAGCATCTAAGCCAAAACCTGTTTTTAAATCCAGCTCTCAAGTTTTTCATGAAGTGTATATATGAATCAGGTTGCTATAGCTTGTTTATACTATGATTAAAATGCACCATGCTTAGATTAGGGGAAACATTTTTAGGAATGTTGTGTTGTCCAAAGCTTCCAAAGAACTTGGTGGAATTAAACAAATATAACAATATAAATATGCAGGAAGGAAGAAGACCCAATGTACATATTAGAATCATCTGCAGATCCATGAGACATAACTTATATAAAGTACTGCCAGCTACCCTACATTTACTTTGGATCTCCCCATTTCTTCTCTTCTTGTGTTCTTTTGTCCCTATCAGTCATGCTGCTCAACATTGCCCAGTTATTTGTAACTGTGACATATTGGGACATGTTGGGGTGAAGATACATTCTATAAAGCAGCAGTACCCAATCTTTCTGGCTATGCAGCCCAACAGGGGAGAAGGGGTGATTCTGTGCAAATGATAGGCATGTGCATTCACACATGCAGCTCCATTTGCACACGCAGCGACCCACTAGTGAGCTGGGGGTTGGGGACCCTTGCTATAAAGAACAGCCCTGCAGAAAACAGATTTCTTCCTTGAGCTAGCAGAGTATGATGGAGTAGGACTCACACTCCATTGAGTTTTGCAACATTCAAGAAAGATATATTTCCTGAATATAAAGGCTACATTATGTAAAAGAAATACTTTCTTTTATCCAGGCAATTTTAGTAGGCTACACATAGTCCTTGACTTACAACAGTTCGTTTAGTGGCTGTTCAAAATTACAACAGCACTGAAAAAAGTGACATGACCTTTTTTTACATTGCAGCCATCCCCAAAGGTCATGTGATCAAAATTCAAAGATTTGGCAACTGACCCATGACAGTTGCAGTGTCCCAGGGTCATGTGATCACTTTTTGCAATTTCTGACAAGCAAAATCAATGGGGAAGCCAGATTCACTTAACAACCATGTTGACAACTTAACAGCTGTAGTGATTAACTTAACAACTATGGCAAAAAAGGTAAAAATAGGGCAAAATTCACTTAACAAATGTTCTGCTTAGCAACAGAAATTTTGGACACCATTGTGGTCGTAAATCAAGGACTAACTATAGTCTAAATTCAGGTGTTATAGGAAAATTAAGAAAATCTGTCTAAACAATGGTCAAATTTATAAACCTTTATTATCATATATTCACAACTCATCATTTTTTATAAGCAAATAAATTCTCAGTGCCATATTTTTTCTTATATCTTGCTATGGCATCCTGTTGGACGTAGAAACCATTCTCAGTATATTGGTATAGGTGATGGAATGGTAATGCGGATTTGAATTTGTTTCCTTTGTTCAAGGACTTCTGCTCTGATATTATTTATCAGTTTGATGCATTGTTTGTTTTTTACTGCCATAGAACTCAAGTACGTAAATGCAAGTTTCTTAGGAGACCTCTTATCCAGTATTTGTGTCAGATACGCTTGACCTCAGCAAGTTTCTGTGTGCTTTGGGGCTAAAGCAAAAAATTGTAAATGATAGTTTAAATGTTTTACTTTAAATATACAGTATTATTTAAAGATGTTTCAGTAAGTAGAGTATGGATCCTCAGCTTATATTAAAGAGAGAATTTATTGTATTATTGTTGGACTGATATCATTAATGTATAGGTTTTTGCACTGAATATCTCAGGTTGGTTAAAATAATTTTTTTTACTGTCATTGGTTTTTCTAAACACGAAACTATGTTTTTCTCTTTTCTCCTCTTACTTTACTTCTCCCTTGCTCATTATTTTACTCTTACAGATAATTTGCTGGGCATTTCCTGGGTTGATAGTTCATGGATTCCAATATTAAACAGTGGGAGTGTATTAGACTATTTCTCAGAGCGAAGTAATCCATTCTATGATCGAACATGCAACAATGAAATGGTCAAAATGCAAAGGCTAACCCTGGACCACTTGAAGTAAGTTGATGTAGTATTATTAGTTTTTTAGCTTTCAGGAAGAAATGATGTCATAATATCAACTAAGATGTTAAGAAAAGAAATATGCGGCATAGTGCAGAGAGTCCTCAGGTTACATCCATTTGTTCAGTGACTGTTTAATGATGCGGCCATGTGACATGCTTTATGATGCATTGCTTGGCAATGCAATTCTGGTTCCAATTTCTGTTGTAAGCTACAGATTTGTCTTTTATGAAAGAATAAACCAAAGGGTTTTTAAAGTTCACCTGTTAAAATAAAATGGGACGTGTATTTGCCATAATTTAAATACAAACTAAACATACGAGTGAAGCTTATTTTGTTTATCAATTGAATCAGTGAATAGGGTGAATTATTAAAATGCAGTTAATTTAATAAGATCATTTTAAATCAAACAAAAGGAATTCAGTGTTTTTTTAAAATCAATAACATTTTTTAAAAAAATTGTATCTATCTTAAATCTGTAAAGCAGATATGAAGGATATAGAACAGGCCAGTCAAACTGGTGGCCTGCGTGCCGGATACAGCCTGCGTTGGCCACGCCCATCCCAGCTCTGCAAAGGGAAAAAACATCCCAGTACGTCATGATACGGCCCACAATGTGATTGGGTTTGACACCCCTGGTATAGAATATTCATTCCGCTTCTAAACAAAAAAAATAAAAAGCAAACCCCAAGCTTTTGAAACTTTAGTAACCAGAAATTAGAGGACAAATAATTAAACCATATTATGCCAAATCTAAACTTCTATTTTTGTTTGTAATTAATATTTTTATGTCTATATTTGATAAATTATTTTCTGCCCATAGCAAAATTGTTTTTAATTCAGATGCTTCTATATCTTGCTTTCTTCTTTCCCATCATCCCAATTTTAAATCAGTTTAATGTTAAATATTTATTGTTTTTACATTTTAATGTTTTATCTTGTTTTTAGCACTTAGCAATGGTGGTTAGTTGTATATACTGCTTCATAATGCTTTACAGCAGTGACCCCCAACTTTTTTGGCACTAGGGAAGAGTTCTGTGGAGAGAGGGTTTTCCGCAGACCAGAGGGAGCATGGTTTTCCATGCTGCCTGTGTTCTGCAAATGAGGCTTTGCTTGTTTGTGCAGCCCAGTTTCTGGCATGGTGTTGCCTGGTGCCAGTCCATGGACTGGAGGTTGGGGACTCCTGATTTATTGCACTCTCTGTGTGGTTTACAAATGTCAGCATATTGCCACCGACAATCTGGCTCCTCATTTTACTGACCTTGGAAGGATGGAAAGCTGAATCGATCTCGAGCCTGTCAGGATTGAACTCCAGGCTGGCAGAGTTAGCCTGCAATACAGGTAGTTCTCGACTTACAGTAGTTCATTTATTGAGAGTTCAAAGTTATAATGGCACTGAAAGAAGAGACTTATAATTGTTTTTCACACATATGACCGTTGCAACATCCTTATGGTCATGTGATCCAAATTCAGATGCTTGGCAACTGGTTCATAATTTTGACCATTGCAATGTCCCGGGGTCACATAAGCATCTTTTGCAACGACCTGACAAGCAAAATCAAGGGAAGCCAGATTCATTTAACAACCTTGCTACTAACTTAACTGCAGTGACTCATTTAACAACTGTGGCAAGAAAGGTCATAAAATGGGACAAATCTCATGCAACAATTGTCTCGCTTAAGAATAGATTTTGGATTCAATTATGGTCGTAAGTTGAGGACTATACCTATACTGCATTCTAAGCACTGCTCCATGACTGTAAGCTGCCTAGAGTCTCCTTTAGGCAAGTTGGATAGCATATAAGTTTAATTACCGTATTTTTCAAAATATAAGACACACTCCCCCCGCAAAAGAGGATGAAAATTAGGGTGCGTCTTACACATTGAATGTAGCCCCTTCCAGTTGCCATTTTCCCCTTCCGTGCATCCCGTGTTAGACCTGCTGCAGAGATTGCCACTGACCATCTCTGCCTCTGCGCCTCATGTTTCAGCTCCATTTCATACCCATTCAAGGCTGTGGGGATCACCAGAGCACATCACCGCTGATCACTGCCTCCATGTTTTGGGGCGTTTTTGGCCTCTGCATGTCACTTTTGCGTTGGAAAGGCTGCTTTCTGAGAACCATTTTCTCAGTACATTCTGAAACTTCTTAATTGAGCCTTTTCCCCCATTTTTCCAGTCGTACTTGAGGTTTTTGAATAGCATTATGGTTTGTTTCCTGATATTAAAGATTAATGCCAGTAACTTAAATCAATATGCTTTTAAATCACTGTCTTTCACCTATTTATGCGCTGGGGGCAGGTAGGAAGAAGACCAGCAGTTGGTAAATTTATTAAAGATGTATTAATATAAATCCCCACTCTTTATCAAGAGCTATTGCTGGGCGGGTGGATGATTATTCACCACTTAATGATTTCTAAATTACCTGTTTTCAAAAAGGGACCATTCTTTTTTCTCTACACTAAGAGGGCTTATAGTTTCAGTGTTTATATTGTTTTCTGTCTCTAGATTTAGCTCTGTCGTTTTATCTTTCAGTCAAATGGTTGGAGTAGAATATATTCTTCTCCATGCACAAGAGCCAATCCTCTTCATCATTCGTAAACAGCAAAGACAGAACCCAACACAAGGTAAGGATGTAGACAGATGTCCTATTTAGAATGTACAGTGTAACCTGTGACCAGCCTTTCCCAGTCTTCATGTTCTTCAGGCAGACCAATTCCAAGGTTTTTTTTTTTAATGTGGCTGGAGAATTTGAGGAGCTGAAATCCAAACATCTAGATGTTGTCTAGGTTGTGGAATCTTGCCATTGACACAGATTTTTCTTGTGCAGGCATACCAATTCCATATTTATTTAATTTATTTAATTAAATTTATACCCTGCCTCATTTCCCCAGTCAGGGGGAACTTGAGGTGGCTATATATAGAGAGTGATGGACTATGGGTCCCCTTTCATTTTGCATGGACCACTGGGTTCTACAATGGCCTAAATTACCTCTTTGAGTTGGTGATTCTGTAAATCTAAACTAACATTGTATGTTATTCTCCAGTGCTCCCATCTTGCCTCATAGTTCTACCTACTTGTTTGTTGGACAACCTGTATTAGTTCTGAGCAAGTATACTCCACAACAATATTTTTGACAATTTGAACAAATATTTTTGAGCAAGGAAGTTCCTTCTTTTGATTAAATGATGTAAATAGAAGAAGAAATAGAACCAGAATCAATGCTAGTTGTTCTGATAATTTATATTGTTCTATTTATATTCTTCTTAAATGTTGCTTAAAATAGTTTAAAAAAAAACACCCTGGGGCTCTGTAAAAGTATTAGATTTTCATTACCTCCTACTATCAAAGCCGATTTGAAATAATAGTATTTGCTGTGGATGACATCTGGATAGTGTTGGAAGCTGTCTTTAAGGCTAACATTATTTTTTGCAAAAATAAGGGAATGCCCTCTTGTGGTAAAATGCAATATGGGTAACAAAATGAGCTTTGTGTTCAAGCTATTCCCTTTTTGGGACACACTGGTATCTTACTATGTTTAAGATTTTTATTTGATGTTATTATAGCTAAGATTTTATCTGGCCATGTTTATTTAATCTTTCTGCATTTTAAATCTCTTATCACTGTTATTTTTGAAGTGCAAGGCCAATTATTTCTGCATCTGATTATAGGAAGTAGAATTTGGAGAAGTTATATATTACTGTTTTATGAGACTGAAGTAATTTAAATATATGCCCAAAAAAGTAGATCTACTGATTTACTTTTTAAATATTCCTGTAATCTAGCTTTATTTCAATTTCTTTACTGTTTTATGAAATAAGTTAAGCAATTGCACCTAGTATATATATATATATGTAAGTCTTGGTGTAATCGGGTCTTTTCCCATGTAGGCTTGACCAATATATATATCATATGGATTGATTGACTAATGCTATGCTTCTTTTAAAGTTATCCCATTGGCTGATTATTACATTATTGCTGGAGTAATTTATCAGGCACCTGACTTGGGGTCAGTTGCAAACTCAAGAGTGGTGAGTTTCTATGACACTTGTTTTATATTAAAATAAAAGAAAAGCCCACAGAAATTTAGTTTGGTTTCTGGTTCTTTGTTTTAATTTAAGTTTCTGAAAGTTATATTTTTCTGAAAAAATATTTTCTATAAAGATGTAAGAACAGGGAGAAAAATGAAAATTTTCAATTATATCAGACTACATACTAATACTGTACATAACATAGGACATTCCCTCTGCCAAGATTTAACTTCGGTACTTCTTCCATAAATAGGACACTGTCACTTAAATCAAGGTTTCCCAAACCCTGGCCCATTGAATGGCGTGCGAGTGCACATGCAGCTGCAGCTCGACTCACATGAGCGGCAGGCACTTGTACTTGGACGTGCAGCTCCATTCACACGACAGCAGGCTCTTGCAAATGGACTTTTGCACAAGTGGCGGGTGCTTGCCCTCGCACCAAAGCTCCACTCGCACGAGTGACAGATACTTGCACTTGTGCAAATGGAATTATGTGCGCATGCATTTCTACGCCTGCCACTCACACAGAACTTTCCCCCCTCCCCGCCACCCATGCCGGGCTGCCGAGCAGGAAAAGGTGGGGACCACTGGCTTAAATAGTTTTATCAATGCTAACTATTTGCCTAATCACAGAAGCTGGAGCCATCTCAGGAAGGACTGCTAAAAATGATCTATATGTGAAATAGTTGCAATCTGTACTTCTTCTGACTAATATGTGCTCTCCCTGGGAATATTGGCCTCTTTCACAGGCTACACCTTGATGCCCTGCTCTTTAAATATTGTCATCTAATGAGGCCAAGGAAGTTTTCTGTAGTAGACCCTAACCTATGAAACATCTACCCTGGGAACTGGCAGGCTCTCATCCTTTGAGCCTTCGGGAAGATTGTGAAGAGATGGCTTTTCCCACAGACACTAAGCCAGTGTGAGGTTGGATCATGAGTATTATATGGTTGGATGTCTTTGTCTTTAATTTTATTACTGCAGTGAATCACCTAAAGTTGTGTTTTACATGATGGCTGGCCATATACATCATTTAAAAATATGAATAATTAATCAGATTGCCTTTACTTCATTGATCCTTCCAGAGACGATTGTTGGAGACTGCATGTTATATGAAATCAGAGTCATAATGAGTGCATATACCTATTTGTCTAACATTTCCCCCCACTTTTTTTTTCTGGTATCTTATTTCCTCTTTTCCTTTAGCATCATGCTTCATAGATGATTAGATAGGTCTTGTCAGAAGTTTACGCTGAGCTCTTGTACTGTATTAGGGCTTTAAAACTGGGTCAGAGACTACATAAAATTAGTCTAAGGACAGATTATCACTCTTCATTTACCTCATGTCTGTTATTTCCTCTTTACTGAAGGGAAGGTTAGCATATTGCTCTCTTTGCTCCTTTTAGTCTCCATATATTGACTTGCCCAACTTCCATCCTCATTTGTAATGATATAATTGGAAATGGTATCAAAACAAAGCTTAGAATATTGAGTTATGTGTGAAAAATATATGTTGTCAAATGGCCCATTTGGCTGGCTGAAGTACTGTACGAAGAGAGAAATCACACATTTCTTACAAATTTACATTATCCAGCTCACTGCTGTACATGGAATCCAGTCAGCTTTTGAGGAAGCTATGTCTTATTGTCGCTATCACCCTTCCAAAGGCTACTGGTGGCACTTCAAAGATCAAGAGGAACGAGGTAAGATATCTGAGACTCCAGATTTCAAAATTTATCCTTTCCCTTTCCTTAGGAATTGTGCGATTGTCTTGGTCTTTACACTTCAGTAAAATTCAGTTAATGTTGCTGCCACTTTATATTTGTAAAACAATAGAATACAGAATGAGTAAAGTATTCCAGGAAATGTTACTGTGTTCTTCACTGCGTTTTTCCCATTTGGTTGCAGGTTCTGGGTTTTTTGCATTGTATTTGCTTAGATCACCTAGCAAAACTGTCAGTACATGGAGGAGGAAAAATTTTGTTTGGCTGGATTGTCATAGAGCCTAATTAGGTCTGAAAGGAAGTGTCTCTTAAGATCACCCAGCTGGTTTCTATGCTTAAAATTGCTTTAGAATCTGGGCCTCTCTGCTTCTAATCCAATATCTTCATTACTAAATGACATTGGCTCTTATTCCAGAAATATTATATATCAGTATAATTTTTCTGTATATGGTGGCTTGTTCTAGTACTTATTGTTTTAAAATGTATTCTCAGCTACTCAGAGCTAATAAAACTCTCATTTTCTGCCATCTATTATTTTTTTCCCTTGTAATCATAAGTATATGTTGCAGTACGAATTATTCAAAGCCGTATCTATTTTACCTGAATTGCAGAATATCAAAAATATCCATCTGAGTTTCATTTCTAAATAACTAGAATTAGTTTCCCCTTATATATGTTTATAAATTATAATATCAAAAAGTTGATTATGCTTTCATTATGATCTCCATAATTTTATTTTCAGATAAAGCCAAACCAAAAACGAAGAAGAAGGAGGAACCAAGCTCTATTTTCCAGAGGCAACGTGTGGATGCATTACTTTTAGATCTGAGAAAAAAATTTCCCCCCAAGTTTGTGCAGGTAACAGTCAAATACTAAACTGCTGTTTGCTGTAATGAGATACTTTGTCAAAACTGTTCAAGGCCTGCTCTGAGCTGGGCTCTGGCTTTCAAGTCATTTACGTTTGATTGATGTATAATTTAGCATGAAAAGCATTTATTTATTTATTTATTTATTTATTTTATTTTATTTGATTTATATCCCACCTCTCTTCACCCAGATGGAGAACTTAAGGCGGCAACACAATACAATAAAAACAATTCCTATATAAAATCACAAAAACCACATTCATTCACACAATCGTACACGGAGGGGGGGGAGAAAGAAGGTCATTAGGGCCACGCTTGCCGGCAAAGCTAGGTCTTCAATGCCTTGCGGAATCCGGCAAGCTGGAGATGGTTCTAATTTCCGCGGGGAGGAATTCTACAGGGATGGAGCCGCCACAGAGAAGGCCCTCGTCCGTGGCCCCGCCAGTTGACGGCACCCGGAGCAGGCCCTCCCTATGAGATCTAACTGGGCGCTGGGAGGCATACGGTAGCAGTAGACGGTCTTGAAGGTAACCCGCCCCTAAGCCATGAAGGGCTTTATAAGTTGATACTAGCACCTTGAATTGCATTTGAGGCTCCCAAAGAACTGAATGGGATCTTTAGGCTGTGGAGAAGAGATGACCTGTGAGGGAGGGGAAACACCCCCCCCCCCCCCAACATTCTTGGATTCAACGGTTCTGAAGAATTTCCATCCTGTCTTCAACCTAAAAAGAGAAGGTTGTTGAAAAAACATCCACTTTGCCACACTGGAGGGACCTCAAAGAAATTACTATCTGGATTCCTTACAGTTGAATGTCTGTTCCACTGGCTGCTAGCTTGTGTATAATTTGAAAGTTTTGCCTGACATTTATCCTGAACTGACTTCATTGTAATTTTAAGTCATTAATTCTGGTTCTGCTTCTTAGGCAATAGAAATTAAATCCATTTTCTAACTGACAACCATTTGTGTGACTCGCTATGTTAATCCTAAATGCAGCTACACTAAACAGACTACAACCAACATTTCTTATTCTCCATTTGGGCAATGTTTAGTAAGAGAATGTACTCTTATATCTATACCAGAAAGATGTGCATTTTTGACTAATGACTTGGTTTTTCTCTTTGTTCACAGCAAAAATCTGGAGAAAAACCAGTCCCAGGTAATAATTTAGTTAGTGTTTTTAAATGAGACCAAATCCAGCAAATGTATATGATTAATTTTAATGCAGCCTCTTGAGAAGATAATTTTGTCTAAGCTGGTCATTAGGCATATCATTTTATGCATGCAGACTTTATGTAACTTGAATGCTAAAGAATTCCCAGCCTTCAGTCTTTTTCCCCCCCCTTATGCCTTCCAAAGAGCACGAATTTATGATTTTATTTTATTTTATTTATTTATTTATTTTATTTATTTAAATTTGTATCCCGCCTCATTTCCCTGGTCAAGGGGAACTCGAGGTGGCTAACAACAGTAAAAAATACAATAGCATATAATAAAAACAAATCAATACAATCAACAATCATCCAAGGGGGAGGGTACATTAATTCCAGGCCTTTCTCCAGAGCCAGGTCTTAGTGGCTTTACGGAAGGCCAATAGATTGGGGATGGTCCTGATCTCTACTGGAAGTTGGTTCCAGAGGGTCGGCGCCGCCACAGAGAAGGCCTTAGCACGGGGGCCCACCAGGCCAACTCTGTGGGACCTCACTGGGCGCTGCAAGGCATACGGTAGCAGAAGGCGGTCTCAAAGGTCTCACAGGAGAAGAAAATCTGCATGTAGCAATTCCAGTAGTCTTGGTATTCTGGCAATTTTGAATTGCAATTCTGGGTTTAGGTTAAGGGAAGGCCACTTGAAAATTGGAAGAAAAAATTAAAAGCTCTTTTCTTCCTGTAGCTGTCATTACTGCATTGTTCTGCTAAATGAAACGGTTTACTTTCAGATATAGGGTAATGGAACTGAGTTTGTTCCTAGTACTCACTGGTAAAAATCAAGGTGATACTTTCAATGAAGTTCTAGCATTAGGAAATATCTCATGGTACTGGTATTGAAATATGTAAGGCTATTACAATTAGTCTTCATGTGGTTTATTTTTTCCCAGTGGATCAGATTAAGAAAGAATCAGAACCAGCACCTGAAGCTATAAAACAAGAGGAGAAGGAAGCTACAAAGACCACACAACAGAGCACTACTACTAAAGGGCCGCCAGAGAAACGAATGAGATTACAATGACAGAAGGGAAAATGACATTCGTAATTAGTGAGGGCTTGGTGAAGAAACAGAGGTAAATAAGTTAAATGGGACAGTGAACTGTGACATTTCCAAAATTCCAGCATTTGATTTTTTTTTTAATGTTACTAACTTACAGCAACTTTCAGGATGGAATGTTCGAGACTGAATTTTCCTTTGAGGACTTTTTTAGCCTCTGATATTTTCAAATTGTAATCTCATACTTTTTTATTAATGTCTTGCTGGAGTCTGAAACATCTTAATCTTTCGTAAATAGAGCATGGCTCTATTGTTGTCAGATCTTTTCCAAACAAATTGATTACAGCAGTTCAGAGAGAATTCTTTTTCTGAATTTTCACTTTCTCGCTAAGATTAAGTTCCAATTAAATTCAATTTCCCACAACTTGGTTTATTGTATTGATCATTGATGATTTTTCCTTTAGTTTATTCTTTGAACAGTTTATATATGGGGGTGGGGGAAAAATGCCCATGCTTTTGATACTTTTTAAAATATTGGTGTACAATAGCCAGTAAATAAGAGCACAGTAATATTCCATAGGCTTAGCTTCTCTCAATTAGTGTAATATTTTTTTTGAAATATAGGATGAGGCTTTATATGTGTAGAATATTATGTGATAGCTATTCTCTGGTAGTGTCAGTACACTAGGTAGGAACATGTTACTTAACTCCCTGCAGAGAAAAATCCTGCAAGGTAATTGTCAATAAAATTAATTTATAATCTGTGATTTTTGTAAATATTTATTTGTTTTGAAGAAAGACCGGAGACAAGAATATTTTTAAAGGATTTTTAATGTTTCGTCTTGTTTTTTTCACAGTACATGGTTTGTTTTTCCTTTCTTTTTATTCTAAAAATGTTTCTCCTGTTTGTATTTCTTTCTGGTCTACTTTTATATTGTTCCACTGAAAAATAAAACATTTTAAATACCTTTTCCAAATTCACAGACATCTCATTTTGCTTCTCAATAGGCAAACTTTGTGATTCAGGTGTGCTGGATTAGCGTTAGCATGACTCCTTATTGGCTGAGCATTTTAGAAGGTGTTAATACAAGTTATTTGGAAGGTCATAGATTGTAGAAAACTATTCTGAGGTTATTACTATATTCTTATCAATCCCTCCCTTTGAAATATGAAGAGTTAATCGTACTGAGAAGTATTTAGTACTCTTAAATATATGCATTTCTCTAAAGAACTGAGGAGAATGTTTGTATTTTCTCTTTCTTACTGTTGCCCTCAAAGTAACCGAGTTGATTGAAGTCCTTGTACAGGACAGAGGGATTCATCTGAAATTGAGTCAGTGGTTCAAAGTCACTAATAGTGTATTCCTATAAATCTCTATTCAAATGTGACAGCTATATTCAGTGGTACATCTTTCTCAATGTCTAAACATGACACACATTCTGAGGTCCCCTGGAACAGTAGTACAGAAATAGAGGGTGAGTTTGATGTTTGCTGAGTTGTAGAGAAAGAAAAAAAACCTGAGGCTGCATGTTTTAGGCCAGGGTGATAAATTTTCTACCACTGAAAATAAAGAACATCAAATATAACATGTAGGAACAATGAAGATCTTAAAACCTACTTTATCCTTAAATGATTTGATACTTTCTTACCCTGCAGAACTCTTCCCTAAACGTTTCTGATGTTGGTCTCTCCTCCTAGTTACTTTGCATTCCTATATTTCTCTTTTCCTCTTCCCACTCTCTACTCTCCTAATTCGTGTTGCACTGCTTCCATCTCCCTTGCCTGCTTCCAAGAGAATGGGAATATTCCCATAACAGATTTATCCAGTAGAAAAATAAGGCAACCTCTGTGCCACATACATTTCCATTTGTAACTTGTTCTGAGTTGCTTGATTGCAGCAGGCTAAAAGTGGGTGAGTGGAAGGAAGGAAGGAAGGAAGGAAAGGAAGGAAGGAAGGAAGGAAGGAAGGAAGGAAGGAAGGAAGAAAGAAAGAAAGAAAGAAAGAAAGAAAGAAA
>JANHGC010000253.1:82609-96556 GCA_027560395.1 Boaedon fuliginosus | reverse complement strand
ATCGAATGCCGCTGAGAGGTCAAGAAGCACCAGGATGGAGGGAGACCCCCCATCCCGGGCCCGCCAGAGATCATCCAGTAGTGCGATCAAAGCCGTCTCAGTGCTGTAACCGGGCCTGAAACCGGACTGTAAAGGATCCAGATAATCAGCTTCATTCAAGGCACGCCGAAGCTGAAACGCCACCACCTTCTCAAGTTGTCGGTGTTAGCCTCTATTTCAATTTCATCCACAGTAGGGATGTGCAGCATTTGCTATTCATGACTGAAACATTCTAGAGAAGTCTATAACATTCTTTTTCCTCTCTGAACCATGTGTAACCTCCTCTAGACCATGCCATTTGGCAGTTTACAAAGATAAATTGCCTGAACTGAAAGTAATTGCAGGAGGTTGACCAAACAGCTGAGGAATTATTTTTCTAGAAATTGCTAAATCACTCCAGGAGCAGTATGATGCAAAGGAGGTTTGATGAGAGCATAGAACTTCCAAGAGTTTGAATTTAGGTATTATCAATATGCTGATGATATCCAGCTGTATGTTTTGACCTGCATGCTTTCCTGGACTCTCTTCAGATAGTCAATCACACTGCTCATTTCATGGTTGCATATTGTAATGAGGCTATCTTTGAAGACCATATGTCTAGCTACCGCTGGTTTGGAAACGGTACAGGCAGGGATGGGGTGGGGCACTATATTGTGTACATGTGACTCTAGTTCTGGATACAATTCACGATGCTGGGTATTACCTTTAAAACTCATTACAGCTTAGCTGCAAAGCCAGAACCAACCTTACATGTTCCAGGAATCAACACAAACCCGTGGATCAGACAAACCACATCATCTAGAAATGAAAGGTGATCATGAGACTGGAAATGAAAGAAATCATGAGTTCAACTTCTGCCATAGCTATGAAAGGTGGTTGGATGACTTTGGGCCGGTCCTTCTGTCTTAAACCCAACTCACATCACAGGGTTGTTGTTGGGAAAATAGAAGGAGGAAGATGTGTCAAACATGTTCACTGCCTTGAGTTATTTGTAAAGTAGTATGACAGAATACAAATCTATATATTATATATATAAAACAGAAGTGTGGGTTTGTATGTGCCCTATAAAAACCCACACCCCTGCACCAATCTCACCCAAATTTCACACATACCTTCCTTAGGGTTGCGAAATCAGCACTGAGGAGGTCATAGGCTTCTTTGCCCCCTTTCCCCCCCCTCAAAAAACATGGCAAAGGGGACCCCCTCCCCACCATCAGCAAAAACAGCATGAAAAAGTTCTACTGAGCATGTGCAGGACAGCCTCTTATTTAAAATGCCCCTTTGTTCAAATGGATCTTAGCTGAGGCAAGTGCGGGAGGAGGGAGGAGGGAGGAGGAGCACTCTGCAACCTCCAATTCAGCCTAAAAGGCACTTCAGCTGCTTGCACTCCGGAAAGCCCAGAGAACACTTCTGAGGCAGGTTTTAAACTCCATTTTTTTCAAACGGACCTTAGATGAGACAAGTGGAGGAGGGGGGAGGAGGAGCACTCTGCAAGGCTCCAATTCAGCCTTGCACCATTCTGGCACAAATACACTTTCTTTAAAAAAACAAAACAAGCAAGTCCCGGTCATCACCTAGTAAATAATAAATAAATAAATTCTCCAATCCCCTTTTTTAAAGCAAGATGATTACGATGAGGTATAGGAAAAGAAAGATGTAATTCATTCCAAGGTGAGATACTGATGCCTTTAGGGTATGAGGTGTGATAATACTGCATATTTAGCATACTATTCATATATTGTCTTTCAGGATTTAAAGTCTCACAAGAGTGTATGGGAAAGTTATAAACAGTATATAAGAATAAAATATTCAAATATATAACAAATGCATCTAAAATAAATGGTGTTAAGAACTGTTTAGAAGTAAATGCCATGCAAATTGTTTTTTTTTAAATCCTCAATTCGTTTTTTTTTTTAAATTAGACACACTTCAGAAAAAAGGTGTGAATTTCATATTAGTGCTCTTATCTTGAAATATGCCTCTCTTAGCCTGTCTTCAGAGTTAAGGACATTGCATTGTTCTATCACTGGATGCAGCCATTTAAGACACCTCACCAGTGAAGTGAGGGCTAAAATAGGATAGGGTTGTAATCCCCAAACCTATTTGGGGGCTTCCTGCTGTGTTTTCTGATCACAATAATTGAAAATGGAGGTAAGAAACAGAAAATGTAGAATCAGTCCTAAAATAGACTTTATATGTTAGATTTAAAAATCTAACATCCTAAGCCATGTAGGGCTTTAAAGATGATTATCAGCACCTTGAATTGCACCCGGAGGACAACTGGAAGCCAGTGTAGACTGCAGAGGAGTGGTGTGACATGAGAGTACCGAGATACCCCCATGACAACCCGCGCAGCAGCTGAAGTCTCCAAGTGCTCTTCAAGGGCAGCCCCATGTAGAGAGCATTGCAGTAGTCCAAATGGGAGGTGATAAGGGTGTGAGTAATTGTGAGTAGGGCATTTCGTTCCAGAAGGGGGCGCAACTGGTATACCAGGCGGACCTGGACAAAGGCCCCCCTGGCCACGACGGTTAGATGGTCTTCTAAATTTAGCCATGAATCCAGGAGGCCACCAAGATTGCGACCCCTTTCTGAGGGGGTCAACACCTCCCCCCCATTGACAAAGTTGGAACACAATGGACAAAACTAGATGCCGGTATCCACAGCCACTCGGTCTTGTCGGGATTAAGTCTGAGCCTGTTCGTCCCCATCCAGATCCGTACAGCCTCCAGGCACCGGGACATCATGTCAAGGGCATCGTTGGGGTGATTTGGGGTGGAGATGAAAAGTTGGGTATTATCAGCATATTGATGATACCTCAACCCGAATCCCCGGATGATCTCACCCAGTGGCTTCATATAAATGTTGAACAGGAGAGGCAAGAGAACCGACCCCTGAGGTACCCCACAAGGAGAGGCCTAAGGGTCGACCTCTTCCCCCCTGCCAACACAAACTATGAACGGTCAGAGAGATAGGAGAACCACCGCAGAACAGTGCCTCCCACTCCCAACCCCTCCAGCTATCGCAGCAAAATACCATGGTCGATGGTATCGAAAGCTGCCGAAAGGTCAAGTAGAGGTCAACCCACTCTAGAGATCATATGCCTGACAATCAGATGGAAAATAAAGGTATAACTCCATTAATTATCTGAATGTAACAGGACCCAACACAGCTCAGTTAGAATTCAGGAAGTAATGATTATTATTCACCATTGTAAGTCTCAAAGCAGTAGGAGGTCTCAGTTATCTTAATTGGTTAGAAATGGTAGAATTTTCTGGATATTGTTGAAAGGTCCAGAAAGACAGAAAGACTACTTAAGCCCAGACAAAGCTACATGAATATTGCTCAGCATTCCATCTGCTGAACTAGCCAGTAGATAATTAAGCTTACTTATTGTTAAAAATTAGTAGTTTAGTTAACTATTAAAAGTAGTTAAGCTTGCTTCCTTTGCCTTTAATCAGTAAGATAATAATCATAATTTGTCTTTGCTCTTGAATTTATTTTTCCAGGATATATCTAAATAGAATACATGGTTGTATCCAATGGGATGGCCAGTGGAATTGGGGGGGGGCAGATACCTGAAGATAAAGAGGTTTCTTAAAAGCAACCTATGTCCCCATCCCCCCAATGTTGAGAATGAAACTTGGCTTCTGTTTCAGGGACTTGGGACTCAGGTGGTCTGGAATGGCAAAATAGCCTACCTGATGGAATAGATCAGTCCTATTGGACTCTGCCTGCCAACTAGAGGGAGGGGCTTTCCTGAAAGTTCTGGAATGTCCTCCAAGAAGATACAGGAAAAAGCCGTTTGCTGTACAGCCAAAGGGAACTCCATGGCTGCCCTCCTCCCACTACAGTGGTGGCGGCGGAGTTTTATTTTTATCCTCTGTCTTCCGCCTTGCTGCTTCCATCACTGTCACTCTCCAACGTGAGGCAAGGCCTCCCCTCCCTTGGCCCCTGAAGGAGAAATGGGGTTGGGTAGTGCCAAGAGAGGATTTTTCTGTCTCGTTCTTGCCTCTGGGATATTCTGGAGTCAGCCCATTTGTCATGTACCACCTCAGGGGTTGCCCTTCATTTCTTATGAAGTTATTATCCCAAGAAGGATGGCACCCCGACGAGGCCGGGAACCGCAAGACCTTACTTATTTAATGGAGATAGAAGGGAAAGGCCATGTGGTACACCTCAGGCAGAAGAGGAATTTCGTTCCTAAACACTTCCCTGTTTTTACCTACAATGAGGATGGAGACATTGAGGTGGACTACCCTTTCATCAAGAATGACTGCTTTTACTATGGCTTTGTACATGATGAGCCTTCCTCCCTAGTCACCCTCAGCAGTTGCTCAGGAGGACTCAGAGGCTTTCTACAAGTGGGTAATAAGCTCTACGAAATTGAACCTCTGCAGACATCTAATTTTCAGCATGTGGTCTACAGACTGGAAGAGAAGAGGAGTGAAATCCCAATCAGGTGTGGAGTAATGAAAGAAGACAAAAGTCACCAGGAGGCCATGATCCAGAACAGAGAGAATATTGTAAGCAAAAGTGCTTTGAGGGGACTATGGCAAACATACCCCAGGTACATGAAGATAGCGATTGTAGTAGAACATGAGCGATATGTCCAATTTGGTAAAAACGAAACTGTTACTGCTAGGCAAGTCCTGGATGTTGTTCACCTTGCAGATTCGCTGTACAAGCCTCTTGGGATTCATCTGGTGGTGGTTGGATTAGAAATATGGTCACAAAAGAACCTTATTGCAATAGCAAAAAGCATAGACGAATTGCTTGACACTTTCAATACATGGAGGAAAACGATACTTGTCCAGCATCTGAGGCATGATGTGGGCCACTTATTTGTGTATAAGCATTTTGGGATTAAGTTTGGATTATCATTTGTTGGATCTGTGTGTGATCCGAACCGGGCATCTGCTGTTGAGGCATTTATTACTTCTAATTTATTTTCTTTCACAATAACTTTTGCTCATCAACTGGGTCATAACCTTGGTATGCAACATGATGAGAAATCCTGCACCTGTAAACAGCATTCTTGTATTATGGCTCCCTTCCAAAGCAGCACAAGTAAATTCAGCAACTGCAGTTATACCAGTTATTCTAAGCTAATGGATACTAGTGCAAAGCAATGTCTCTTAATTCCGCCGGAACATGAGAAATTGTATGACCTCAAAAACTGTGGAAACAAGGTGGTGGAGAGTGGAGAACAGTGTGACTGTGGTTCAAAGTTCCATTGTGAATCAGATGCATGTTGCCAGTCCAACTGTATGTTGCGTTCAGGAGCCGCCTGTGCTTTTGGAAAATGCTGTGCTGACTGTCAGCTTCTTCCAGCCGGAACAGTTTGTAGAGAAAGGACTAATATGTGCGATCTTCCCGAATACTGCACTGGAATTTCAGAGTGGTGTCCTGAAGATGTTTATGTGCAGGATGGAGCTCCGTGCTCTGATGGGGGCTATTGCTATCAGGGAGAATGCTCTACTCACAGTGAGCAATGCAAAGTTATCTTTGGCAAGGAAGCATTGGTTGCCCCACTGGAGTGCTTCCAAGCAATAAATTCTCGAGGTGATCGGTTTGGCAATTGTGGCATTATTCCTGGTAATATGTATAAGAAGTGTAGGAACAATAATGTCTTGTGCGGCAGAGTCCAGTGTGTAAACATTGGTGAAGTGCCTAATATGAATGAGCAGACCACCATAATACAAACCTCTCTGAGCAACCATTGGTGCTGGGGTACAGATTCTCCAAGTGGAATTGGTGTAGCTGATATTGGAGTGGTGAAAGACGGCACACGGTGTGGCCTCGGCATGATATGCATTAATGGGGATTGCATCAAGGTCTCCCTCCTGAACTATGATTGTAATCAAACCAAGTGCCACAACAGAGGAATATGCAACTCTCATAAACATTGTCATTGTAACTCTGGTTGGGCTCCTCCTTACTGCCTAAAGAAGGGCAGTGGTGGCAGCATTGATAGTGGCCCGCCTCCACCCAGCAGTGCCAGGGAAAGAAGGACTAAAGGCATGGTAATAGTTATTTTTGCTGCTGCTCTTCTAGCTGGGTTTGGCATCTTATAACAAACTGAACGTCGGATGACAGACTTCAATAACTCCAATTCCGACACAAGGACAAGTGTGTCCAGCCTGATATTACAAACTCTTAGGAGGCTAGGAGGATGTAAGAAATATCCTTTCAGTGCATTGTGCCGCAAATAATGCAATTTGTTTCTTGCAATTTAGCCCCTAAAAGATACTTTTCCAATCCTTATCGCTGTAGCTTTCTAGGCTTATTATTGCTTTATGGAAAGCCTTAGTACTCTTTGAATGTCATGTGGGATGGGCTGAACATTTAGATATTACTGGGGAATATCCACAAGAGAGCTGTTGCACTTCATTCTCCTCTTATTGAAATGGGTGCTTGTTGCACACTATGTGGATGTAATCCAAGTTATTAGGAAAACCATCAGATAAAAATATAGGGGAAAGAAATCAAACTTTATCCAACACTTTAAACGGCTCTTCCTATAAAAATTGCTGTACGGAGGGAAGAACTGAAGTTTCTTGTTCTCTTAAAGCTGAACCCACTCAGTACTTAACAAATTGGTACCATCATATTTCGGATTCAAATACTTTTGAAGGTATTTCCTGGAGTATATGCAGCTTATAAAATTTGATTGGGACAAAGATAGAGCTGCTTAGAGAAGTAAAATGGGTACCTAGACAGATTAGGTTCGCAATGGCATCTTCAGTTGATTTATCTGAATGGCTTATTATGATGAGATGTATCTTTTACATGTGTACATTTTCAGTGCCATTTTGAAAAGGCAAAAGTCCAGCTGGGGCTGATCATTGTGTACATACTGTGAATGAGAAAAGGATCAGATGATGAAGTAGCAAAGTCGGAGGTCACATTTTTCTCAGAAGAAACATTGCTCTAAACTACCATAAGAGCAATATCATTGGGCTTCTAGTGTTTGACATTTCTCTAGAAAAGAATACCTCAAAATTGCACATCCAAGAACTTTTTGCTCAAGAGCTGCACGGGTATCATTAATTACAGAGATTTGCAAAGGTGTTGAACACGAGATCAAATACTGCACAGAATCATAGTATAAATAATCTACCACAGACCACGTTAACCTGTGACAATATATTTCTTCTAGTGGGGTTTTATATATTTAATACAAGATTTGAGGTAGTGGTGAAATTGTTTGGTGCTTGTACCAACACTCCCATTGACTTCAGTGATATATAATCATGTGTAACTGTATTGGGAATTGCAGCATCTGCTTGCATCTTAATTGTTACCCTGCTACTCTGTAGTGACTCCAGTGTATTAACATCGATTCAGAAACTGTAGTAAGCATGAGTATAAACACATTATTGTAAAATTGTGATGACAAAAATTTGTTCAGATTTTTTTTCTGTAGTTTTTGCAGAAAACAAAAGTGCAAACCAGCAGTTTTGTGTGCAACAGCAGCAATGTTCATTCAGCAATCAAACATCTGAAATGAATACATTATTTCTGGAATTGGGTAATATAATATTGCCAATGTAATAATCATTATTTTCAAAAACTCAACCTAAATTTTAACCATTCTGTATCATTTACAGTCTGCCTTGCCCACTATTTTATCTTTGAATTTCCTTTCATAATCCATACATGACCACTGCACTTGTATCACTTGAGTTTCCTGTAAGAATTAATTTGTATTTCTGAACAGTAACAGTTCTTCAAAACAGACCCAGTTTACCATATATCTTTAAAAGAGGATCTCACCCAGGTATCATATATTACTTATCACATTGTATAATACAGTAACTATTTTCAAATGTGCTTTGTTATTGTATAACCATGAGAATTATTACTTTTAGGGATTATTTCAAATTATTTAATAAATTATTTTATACTTATTTTGTTGCTGTGCTCTATAGATTTTTATTCTTGAGCAGTGATTTAATTAAAAAGGTGTATGGTTATTTCTCAGAGTGTAACATGTTATTCAACGATTACTGAATCAGAGGTTTTGCCATGAATGCATCTTAGCCTCCTGGACCATGCAGCATCTATCCATAAGCAAATTTTAGTTATTTTCTCTTGTATTGAAAATAGTATCCACAATACAACCATTGTGCATGATTTGTGTGTCTGGTGCTCTATTGGTACAGTGTTCTCCAGTCTAATGAATATCTCTTTATGTGGATAATGTATTGATTTAAAACTGAGGGGTTTAATATACTAATTGCATTGTGTTCGGTGTTCATTCAGTTTTTCATAAAAAAATCACTATTTTTAATTGTGTGTTTGATGGAATTCTTTGCCAATGAATAAATAATCCAAACAATTCTTTGTAATAAGAGGAAGCAGAAAAAACTTTTAAAAAATCACAATTCTTCTGAAATATTTTGCATGTAAATACTGAACATTGGCGTTATTCAAATCCCAAATAACAAGACCGTGGGTAATATAAGTGTGTCCTACTATAGGAGGTTCATGGGAAATGTAGATTTTAGCCTCTTAGTCATGTAAGCAATGTAACTAATTCCCTTGGTTCCATGGAATTAAGGAATGTAATAATTTTCTTGTCACAGGACTGCTTGAACATTAGATCAGAATGATTAATAGTACTTTTCTTAGGAGAAGATGGAAATAAGTAAGAGAGCTATGGGATGGGAGGAAGAAGCTTTATTTTTCTCCTCAAATCAATACGTTGCCAAATTTTTGAGGAATGACCCCAGATTGTGAAATTCTCTTCTGTGCTTTTAATGTTGGTACTTGGTAGGTGTGGGTGGCAAATTTTGAAGTCCTTTCCAAGGCACAGGCTGATGTGTGCATGTATATTTTTATAAATGTATTTGTATGTGTGTGTACATAGATTTTATTATTAATATGACAAGACTATATCACATACACTATATACAAGTAGAAAGACAATTTTCCATCGACGTTGCAAGTTGGAATTCTAATTCAGAGACAGAAGGACAGTTTCTACTGGTGTTATCATTAAACAATTGGAATGATAATCCTTGTCATATCATTCAGCAATTTATTCATAGAATATAATCTTCTGTCTTCCCAACTTCCGAATGCTGCTTTAGAGCCATTGAAAACAGTGACTATAACGCAATTACATGGAGTATACATACCAATAGGAACCTGTCAGCATCTGTAAAAATTAAAATGGCTTCCTCTAGGTAATGCGAAACCTCCTTTAAAGAGGAGAACAACATGAACAAGAGAAATAATTCAGGTCTGCTGTTTTACCTTCCCCAAGATATAGGATTGGTTTAATGGAATATTCATTTGATCATGTTTTGATTCATATCTTTATTAATCCACAGAATCTGTGTCAAAATAAGGCCACCTATTTTTTTTCTTATTTTTGATGCTTTCTGAATTCATGTCTACATTACTGAGCCATGATGAAATATCTTAATTTAAAATTTTTAAAAAGTACTTATTTATTTACTACATGTATTTTCCAACCATCTGGTTTTGAAGTAACTTGACATGGAAAAGTATACCATAAATAAGATTATAGGATTTATCTATTCAGCAAAATACTTGGGGATGGGGGGAAGAGAACACTCTTCCTGCCAGTCTGTTCCATTCTTCATCGTCCAAGCTCCACCCACATTCCAAAGGAAGCTACATAACTGTTGCTATATACAGAATCCTCCTTTTCATCATCTTATTTACATCTGAGATTCTTTCCAGCTTCTTACTACTCTGTCATCTACTTTAAGAGAGCTTCCTTCTGGAAATGAAATATGAGAAGGTGTGCTTTCAAGATTTCCTTCTGCCACGGAAAAAGATCATCCATCTTCTGTGGCTCTTGATTTTCCTCAGTAATTTCCTAACTGTGACTGTCAGACAAATACTTCCTCGGGGTTTTATTTACGCTTCTTATGAGGTGACCATCCCACAGTTATTAACTCCAAAACCTGGAGAACAGGAGCAACAGAATGTCACCTGTCTCCTTCAGTTTGAGGGAAAAAATATCATCATGCACCTCACACAAAAGAAGAATTTGGTTCCTAAGCATTTGCCCATCTTCACCTACAGTAAGGATGGGGATCTGCAGCTGGACTATCCATTCTTCAGGGACGATTGCTACTACCATGGTTTTGTGCAGGACAGACCCTTCTCTCTGGTCACTCTCAGTATTTGCTCAGGAGGTCTCAAAGGCATACTGCAGTTAGAAAATAAGACATATGAAATTGAACCAATACGGGGATCTTCTACCTTTCAGCATGTGATATTTCGTTTAGAAGAAAAAGAACGTGCTCTCCAAATGAGATGTGGCCTAACACAGGAAGAGCAAAATCATCAAGATACCATGTTCCAAAACATAGAGAATGTAGTTTCCAAAGCTGCATCCAAAGGAGACTGGTGGCTACGCAGTCGATATGTAGATATTGCTTTTGTGATTGAACATGAACGTTATTTAATGTTTGCCAGAAATGAAACAGTTACTGCTTTGCAAGTTCTTGACATTATTCATATTGCCAATTCTTTTTATGAACCTCTTTCTATTCAGTTATCTGTAGCTGGAGTGGAAATCTGGTCACAAAAGAACTTCATAATGATTTCTCCTGCCATAGATAGCACTCTTCAGGATTTCACTGACTGGAGGCGAGACTTTTTGGTTAATCATCTAAAAAGTGATGTTGGTCACTTATTGGCATATAAGTCTTTTGAATTTTCACTTGGGTCAGCTTACGTAGGAACGGTTTGTGATGAGAGGATGGGATCTGCTGTTATCTCATATAAGACTACCAGTCTGTCCATTATCAGTAGCATATTTGCCCATGAATTAGGGCATAATCTTGGTATGCAGCATGATGAAGAGTACTGTAGTTGTGGTAAAGCTTACTGCATTATGGCTCCAGTTCATGAAGTGACTGATAAATTTAGCAATTGTAGTTACAATGACTATTTTCTCACAATGAATGCTCCATGCTTGTTAAGTCCTCCAGACCCGGATAGAATCTTTAAAATCAAATCATGTGGCAATAAGGTAGTAGATAAGGAAGAGCAATGTGACTGTGGTTCAGAAGCTCAATGCAAGCTGGATCCATGTTGCCAGTCTAATTGCACATTTCGTTCTAGTGTCAGTTGTGCTTTTGGTGAGTGCTGTGCTAAATGTCAATATCTTAAGTCTGGAACTATTTGCAGAAAGAAGACTAACTATTGTGATCTTCCTGAATACTGCAACGGGACTTCTGAGTGGTGTCCAGAAGATGTTTACATGCAGGATGGTGCCCCATGTAGTAATGATGCGTACTGTTATCGTGGAAACTGCATATCTGAAGATACACAGTGCAAAATGATTTTTGGCTTCAGTGCAAAAACTGCTACAGATAGTTGCTTCCGACAAATGAATGCCAAAGGCGATCGCTTTGGCAATTGTGGCCATAAACATGGAATTTACCACAAATGTCAAACTAAGAATAGCCTGTGTGGCCGAATCCAGTGTGAAAATGTCCAAATCTTACCTTCTTTGGAGGAACACAGCACCATAATTCAAGTCCCCCTTGGTGATAAGCAGTGCTGGAGTACAGACTATCACAGTGGAATGAAGACCGCCGATATTGGAGCAGTGACAGATGGAAGTCCTTGCGGCAAAGACAGGATGTGCATTAACAGAAAATGTGTGAGGGTGTCTGTCTTGAATTATGACTGTAACTTCACCAAGTGCCATAATCGGGGAATGTGCAACAATCACAAACATTGTCATTGTGATTATGGTTGGGGTCCTCCAGACTGCCTGAAAAAAGGGCATGGTGGTAGCATTGATAGTGGACCTCCTCGGCCACACAAACGTTTAACCACTATTGCAAAAGCTGGGATTATTGGTGGGATTATATATGTCCTTTCCTCTGCTTTTGTTTTGGTTAGCGTAGGGATATATTTCAGATATGGATTTATTCACTTATTTAGAAGGCTTAGGAGAAGAACTGAGTCATCAACTACAGAAGTGAGTACACAGTAAATTACAGAAATCAAATATGTCCAGAAGAGTTAATGGATATTATTATATAAAATGCATTTCAGCCTCTGGAATTCAAGTATTAATTTATAATGCTGAAAAAAAATGAACTTAATTTCACCCTGGAAACCAACTCTCCGGTAAATACTGAAAACATATCATTGGGAATTGTTTTTTTTTTTACTCCATTAATTACCAAAGAAGAAGAAGAAAATAATTTAACATTGCCTATTAGAAATTCTAACTGAAACATAGTATGGGTGTTTAGGAGAAACTGATCCTCTTGAAGCAGGATCTTCCAGCCTAGTAGCCTATTGCTCAAAGCCTATTGCTCAAAGAGGAGGAAAACGTTGCAATGGCAACAAAAAAAAACCACTCATGGTTTTTATGGATTGCACAGGTATCAATCTATATCTCATTTACTACTAGTAGTACTCTTCTCATCCTCTTTCCCATGTCATAGACTCATCATCTTCACACCAAGGGCCATCTGTACAAACAGCACACTCTCTGTGTTGGAAAATCCCAAGCACAAACATGGCAGACTGCAGTGTGTTCAGGATTGGAATCTGCCCTGTGTGCTTGTAGACTCCACGGAAGAATCAAATTTGAGGAGAGAATTTGCTTTGGTAGGAAGTCTTCTTTATTTAAGACACCCCTGTGCTTTAGAACTGACCGCCAGTCCTCCGTAGCATGAGGGACACTGACACTCTCCTTTCCTCATAATGTAAACATTTGATTGTTGAATGAATCCAAGTACTATCCCATCCTCCAGTGTTATCAGAGACAATGAATGGGGAGAAATCACACAAGATTACTGAATGGGCCAGGAAGATGTCTTTTATCTACTCTACCTTCAATTTTGGGGCATTTTTAGAAAAGATACTGAGACATTTTGTAGTTTATTGGGTTCATGATGAAGAACCCCAATAGAAGCTTCTTTCCCTAAAACTGAAATGGACATGCGGTGATTCAAGATTAGACATTAGCCAGTGAAACTTTACTGTGCAAGTGACAGAAACCAGAAAGAGAAACTAAGGTGAATAGTATCACACTGAATGGATTAAAAATGCAAAGCAGCACACTCAGATAAGAAATGCCTTCTTCGCAATCACTGAACATAGATTCAGACATGCAAATCTCTGCCTACCCTGCAGAGGATTATATAGTCTGTGCACAGATTGAAGGATGTAGAGTGTAGCAGTTTTTTAAGAAGGTGGTATGCTGTACAAGGTTCTTTAGTATGACCTCAACACTGTACTAAGAAGTCAGATCACCTAGTTTCAAATGAACTTGACTTTTCACAGGATAATGAAGATCAGCAGCTGCATCATGTTCAGAAGGTGTGTAAGAAGTAGCCAAGATGATGTAACAATATTAATTGAAGTTTAGTAGACTTGAGATGGATGTTGATTTGTTCTGGACTACATTATGCATAGTTAACAAGGATACTTTTTATTGCATATTTTCAAAAGAGCCTCCTCTCAAATGTGTTTATTGATACATTAATTTATATGGACGTCCATCTATCCAAAAAACTGGGCAGCAAAGAAGATGAAAACAAATAGTTCCAATAAACCTTACCAAACAATGAATTAATAAAAGGATAGTGAAACTCATTAAAACTGTAAAACCACTAATCACCTACAACCAGCCCACTACTAACCTCTTGACTCTGATGTCTATGGGAAAAGCCCTTTTGAAAGGCCAGAGGAGTAGAAGCCATCCACATTTGTGGGATGGCACTGTTCCACAGGCCAGGTGGCATAACAGAAAAGGCATGCTTTGAGGGATCACCAGAAGACGTTTTTTCAGTAGTACCCAGAGCATGCCTACTTTATCAGATACTAGCTGCTTACCCGGCCTTGCTCGGTTTTTTTTTTAAGTCCGAAGAAATTAAAGTTGTGCTGATGTGTCCT
>JANHGC010000253.1:68942-82509 GCA_027560395.1 Boaedon fuliginosus | reverse complement strand
TATAGTACTTTTAAATTATTATTATATTGTGGTTTTTAATATTGTCTTTATTGTATCCATTTTAACTGCTGTAAGCCCCCTCGAGTTCCCCTTGACTGGGGAAGAGAGACGGGGTATAAATCCAATAAAATAAATAAATAAATAAAATTTTGGCAGTGCAGTTATGCCTTCCTGTTTTTGTGTACACTCTCATAGTAGAGAGTTGTGTGAGTTTATTAATGTGGCCTCATGCTAGAGTCCTTGAGAACTGCTTCCCCTTAAAGGAGATCTTTTATAGCTTTAGATGTGTACTGACCACTAGGACTAGGTACTACATAATCAGCTTCATCCTACTTGGGATACTTCAGATGTATGCATCCTCCATACTAGATGATTGGTGTTCAACCTTTAACAGGATTTGAAACCATAGGCCTTTATTAGCCTCACAATGCACTTAGCTTTGGAAGTTACAATGGCTTCCTTTTACTGTATGTTATCATACTAGATATTAATCCTGCTACTTACTAGTCCATCTGTGACAGACGGGTAAGCAAGAATGTGGGCAGGCAGATGGAACCAGTCTCTACCTTTGTACAAGAAGGTAGTGCTTTACCTCCCTTCAAGCTAACTAGGAGAGGGAAAAAGGTGTAATCGCTCTGACTATAGATGGGTGTCAAACTCACTGCGTCATGTTGCTGTCGTGTAACATTTTGTGATGTTTATGGATTGTTTCCAACTTTCCAGTAAAGGGCAGGGGAGGAGGACTGAAATTTAAAACTTAGTATTGTCTATTCTTTTGCTGTTAGCTTTTGTTCTTGCTCTATTAAGCTCCACCCATATTCCAAAGAATTCCATGTATTGTTGCTATGGTCAGAATCTTTCAACTTCTGATTCATACGCATCCTTCCTCATTTTTCTCTAGTCCACAAAAGTTATAATTTCCATGAATAAGGTGTCAGTGGTTCTTCTTTGATGGGTTTCTGTCTCTTGGTGGGAAATGGATATGTATATTTCATGGCTTCTTGTGATGCTGTTGAGGAAGAGCTTGGCTGAGACCATTGAAGAGAGATGGGCTCCTGGCTTTAGGCGTATTTCTTATGAAATAATCATTCCAAGGAAAGTGACTCCCAAGTCTGGACTTGAGGAACCACAGCATGTGAGCTATTTACTGCAGATTGGAGGGAATAACCAAGTGGTGCATCTCAGACAGAAGTGGGGTTTGGTCCCTAAACATTTCCCTGTGTTCTACTACAGTGAAGAAGGAGATCTCCAGATGGAACAACCTTTCATCCCAGATGATTGTTTTTATCATGGCTTTGTTCAGGATAAACCCTCTTCTCTGGTTACCCTCAGCTTTTGCTCAGGAGGACTCAGAGGTATTTTGCAATTAGAAAATAAAACATATGAGATTGAGCCAGTTGAGGCATCTGCTATCTTTCAGCATGTTGTATATTCTCTGGAAAAAGAACAAGGTGCTATCTCGATGAGATGTGGACTAACAGAAGAAGAGGAATGGTATCAAAAGGCCATTATGCCAAAAATGGAAAACCTACAGGATAGAAGTGCTTCCAAATGGTGGCCACATACTAGACATGCAGAGATTGCTTTTGTGATAGATAATGAACGATACTTGAAATTTAACAGAAATAAAACTCTCGTTGCTATGAGTGTAATAGATATTCTTCATATGGCAAATTCATTATATGAACCACTATCTGTTAAACTGTCTTTAGCTGGACTGGAAATCTGGACCCAAAGGAATCCCATAAACCTTAAGTGGGACATCCATAAGACTCTCAGAGCTTTCACTGATTGGAGAAGACGATCACTACAAAACCGTCTAAGGAATGACGCTGCTCATTTATTTGCATTCAAGCATTTTAGTGATCTAGGATTAGCATACACAGGAGGAATTTGTAGAGATGACTATGGATCTGGTGTTGAACAATACATAACCACAAGCCTGTTCACTATATCTTTAATATTTGTTCATGAGCTAGGACATAATCTTGGAATGAGCCATGATAGAAAATATTGTTCATGTGAAAAAGCTGAGTGTATTATGGCTGCAGTCCTTTCAGGCTATGATAAGTTCAGCAATTGTAGCTATAAGGATTATTTCAAGAACAGAAATGCAAAGTGTTTACTAGATCTACCAAATCCAAGTAAAATATACACCATCAGATTTTGTGGAAATAAAGTAGTGGATGGTGGAGAGCAATGTGATTGTGGTTCTGAAGCTCAGTGCAAGTCAGATCCCTGTTGCCAATTTAATTGTATGTTGCGCCCTGGTGCTACTTGTGCATTTGGCTTATGTTGTGACAAGTGTCAGTATCAAGTAGCTGGAACTGTATGCAGAACTAAGACTAGCAGTTGTGATCTTCCTGAATACTGCAATGGGACTTCTGAAAGGTGTCCTGAAGATGTTCATGTGATGGATGGTGTTCCATGTAGTGATGGTGCATATTGTTATAATGGGAATTGCAACACTCACGACAAACAGTGTAAAACAATTTTTGGCAAAACAGCAATAGTTGCTTCTGATGTTTGCTTCAGGGAAATGAATACCAAAGGTGATCGTTTCGGAAACTGTGGCCTTAAATATAAGAACTATAAAAAATGTAAAGTTGAGAGTGTCCTGTGTGGCCGTATCCAGTGTGAAAATGTGAAAAGCTTGCCTTCTTTGGAGGAACACAGCACAATAATTCAATCTTCCATTGACAATAAGCAATGCTGGGGTATTGACTACCACCTTGGAACCAACATCATGGATATAGGTGCAGTGAAAGATAGCACCCCTTGTGGCATTGACAAGATATGCATCCATCAGAAATGTGTCCATATAGCTAGCTTAATGTATGATTGTAATGTCACACAATGCCATAATCAGGGAGTATGCAATAGTCATAAACATTGTCACTGTGATTATGGCTGGAAACCTCCCGACTGTCAATATGAAGGCTATGGGGGCAGCATAGACAGTGGGCCACCTCGACAACTTGATTCCAGTAGACATTTTGCAAAAATTAGAATGATAGGAGGATTAATATATGGCCTTTGTTTTGCTGTTATTTCTGCTGCTCTGGTTATGTATTTCAGAAATAGACTAATCTACGTGTTTAGGAAACTGAGGGGTGAAATTCATCCAACAGAATCAACAGAAGAATATCAACAGTAAATCATAAATCATAACAACATACAAGGTATCAGCTATAAAGTTTGGCAGCCGTGGATCAAGGTGAAGTGAAGTAACATGGGGTGTGTGGCTTCTTAGCATTTAAATTCCATTTTTACATGATTTTACTGATTTATGAAAAACCTTTCCTTGAAAGGAAAAGATTTCTGATATATATTAATTTTATTTAATTTATATATATTAATTTATATATTTATTTATTTAAGAGGCATCCTTTTTCTCTAAACTTCTGTATGCATTGTCCATATCCATATCGAATATCGAATGACAAAACCAGGTCTTTTGTTTTCATCACTCCTGTTCTGAAACATCGTACTTCCTCATTTATTCCACATACTGCAAAACTAGTCATTTCTGCTTTTGCTTTGACAGTCAAAAGGCTTGCATTACTTATTTGACTCTAGTACACTTATGTTCTACTAATCCATTGATTTGCTTTCCAAAAATCCCTGGACATAAATAAAGCTTTCAAAATATTTTTTTGAAGTTTTCCTTCATAATGTAGAATACCTAGAAGAAATTGCTGTCATATTTCTTAATAGTTATTGCTTCTAGACTGGGAGGAGCTGTTTTCATCAAGACATCTGCCCAAAAAACCCAACAGTGTCTTATGTTGCCACATGCATGTTGACTCCCACTCTCCATCTTTGTCTGCTACATTTATCATACAAATTCACAGTGCTGCTGTGGAGCAACATGTTGACTGTATCCTAATATTATTACAGTATATCTACAAATCACACTTTCTTATTTTTCAATAATAGTAATGCTGGCTATGGTGTCTTTCAGTTACCTGTTCTGAATTTTAAAATCTCACAAGATGTCTTCTGCATCCTTTCTAAAACTTTCCAGGCATATGGTCCTAATAATTGTTGATAACCGTCAAGCCAAACTTCTCACATATGCTCCAATACATTTTTTTGCAATTGTGTCTGATGTGGCTGGGTTCAATTTGGACAATTTTGTTATACCCACTAATGAAAATTATAGTTTCAACTTTGATTTAACATGGTTTAATCCCTGCATATCTAGGTGTTTATTGCTGGTGACCTTGTGTTCTGGTAACACTGACTATTATAACAACAAGGTACCATCATAGTATATAAATCATCTAAGGCCCTCCAAAGTATAAACCAAAGTAAACCAAAGACCCGGTAACTCCACAGGGAAAAAAACCAGGAGTCATCTACAATATAAAGGGTAAGGACTGTAACAGCTATTAGGTATGACAGACAGCAAAAGACTAGCACAGCACATCCATGAACACCAACTAGCAGCAAGAAGACACAATGAAAACTCCTTAATCCCACGACACATGGATAGACATAACCATAATTTGAATGGAGAAACGGTCACCATTCTAGACCAAGCTAATTCTCAAAGCGCAAGGGAATTCTTGGAAACTTGGTATTCAGACAATAACTTGGTCCTCAGCAACAATAAGACCAAGGAGCTTATAGTGGATATAGAAGGAATAGATCAGACATCCAGACTTTGCTTATCAATGGAGACTGAGTGGAACAAGTGGCCAGTTTTAAGTTTCTGGGTGTTATCATAAAAGAGGACCTGAGCTGGGGTGCTCACATTGCAGCACTGATGAAAAGGCCCAGCAGATATTATACTACGTGAGACTTCTCAGGAAACAACAACTGAACGAAAAACTGCTGGTGACCTACTGCTGCTGCCCCATAGAGAGTATTTTAACTTACTGCACCCGTGTATGTTTTGCCAACTGCACAGTGGCAGATAGGACAGCACTCCAGAGGTGGTTAATATCATTGCCCAGAGGATCACTGGTTGCCTTCTCCCCTCTTTGGAAAAGCTTTATAGCTCCCGCTGCCTTAAGAAAATTCAAAACATTCTTAAAGATCCATCTTATCCTTGGCACCCTTTTTTGAACTGTTACCATCAGTATAGGATAATAAAAACGAGGACAAATAGGCTGAAAAACAGCTTCTATCCCAGAGCAGTAACTATATTGAATTCTACTGTATAGTGCAATATAAATGCAATATCAGGAGTTTTCAATTCAATTATATAGAATGCGAAGGATGTGTGTTTGTGTTTTATTTTTATAGTTATAATGTACAATAAAGATAGCATTTAATTTCATTGTATGAGATGCAATGACAATAAAGTAAACTGAACTAAACATGGACAGGCACAACCATAATTTGAATCAGCATTCTAGACCAAGCTAATTCTCAAAGTGCAAGGGAATTTGTGGAAACTTGGTATTCAGACAAATCAGCCATCAACAGGCACATAGAAATAAAACATTTGCAGATCATTGGAAAGAGATAGTGAAAAAAGTTAAAAAGGAAGCAAAGATAGCAAAAGGTTCATTTTTGGAATCTATTTTTAGAAGGTTTTTGATTCCACTCAATATCAGATGCATATAATCTATAGAACCCAGTGCAAACTTTGTTGAATAGGACAATTATTCTTCTTGTTGATCTTTCATGTAACATAAAAGTACAGTCTGTTCAGAGTTTAAAATTGGGTTTATTTGTGCTAAGAGTGCAACCTTGTGGTCTTTAATAGATTCTCCCCTGCTCCCCAATAGTTGTGAAAATTCTTAAGGCAAAGATTAAACCACTTAGTATGAAAAAGTTTCAGATCCTTTTATAGCGAAAGATGACCTAGCTGAAAGGAGGAAAAGCCAAATAAGCATGAATTAGAAAGTAGAAAGTTCAGCAGGTTATTGATTTTGAGCTCTTACAAACCACACATCTCCTGGTGTGATAGGCTACTTCACTATTCACTCAAATTATTGAACTTCAATTCATACCTTGGGCCAACCAGAGAAAATATACACTTTATTCCTGTTAGAAAAGCTAGAGAGCATTAGGATATGAACAGTAGTTATTCTGCATTGGTTGTTTAAACTCCGCCTCCATTCCAAAAATCTATTGCATTTCTGTTGCAACCGGTATGTTCAGAATCTTCATTTTCAAAACTTTACATCTCTCTTCCTCTCTCTCTTTCTCTCTCTCACTCCTTTTCCCAGTGAAAATGAGTACCTCTCTGTCACTGTTGTGTGTCATCTTTTTTAACACCATCCAAAATGCAGCTTCTAGACAGGCAGCTCCTCAAGGCTTCAGATATGCCTCTTACGATGTGATCATCCCAAGGAAGCTGTCTCCCAAGTATGGGCAAGAAGAACCCCAGCATGTGAGCTACCTCCTGCACATTGAAGGCAATCCCCATGTGGTGTTCCTCAGGCAAAGAAGGAACTTCATCCCTAAGGTCTTTCCTGTCTTCACCTATGATACAGCAGGAGATCTCCAGGTGGATCATCCTTTTATCAAGGATGACTGTTTCTACCATGGATTTATACAGAGGAAGTCCTCTTCTCGGGTCACCCTCAGTACATGTTCTGGAGGATTGAGAGGTCTCTTGCAAATCGAAAATAAGACCTATGAAATTGAACCAGTCCAGGAATCTTCTACCTTTCAACACGTGGTGTTTCGGTTAGAAGTAGAGGAAGGGGCTCTCCGAATGACCTGTGGAGTAGGAGAGGAAGAGCAGAGCCATCAGTGGGACATAATTCATGAAACAGAAAATCTTGGAAACAAAGACATTTTTGGTAAATCCTGGTGGCCACATACAAGATATGTTAAGGTAGCAATTGTGATTGATCATGAACTATATCTGAAGTTTCACAGAAATGAATCTTTTATTACAATGAGAGTTCTAGATATTGTCCACACTGCAAATTCATTCTATGATTCACTTTCTGTTCATTTATCAATAACAGGCTTAGTGATCTGGTCACAAAAAAATCTCATAAACATTACCCATACAGCAGATGACACACTTTTATTATTTAATGAATGGAGAAGAAAACATTTACTTAACATTTTAAAGAATGATGTTGGTCACTTATTTGCTTATAAAGATTTTGGGGTAACAGTAGGACTTGCATATATAGGTACTATATGTAGCAATTATCTCGCAAGTGCTATTGAATCCTATAGAACTCCCAGTTTGTTTTATATGTCTGTCATATTTACCCATGAACTGGGACACGTTCTTGGAATGCAACATGATGAAAAATTTTGTCATTGTGAAAAGAGGGAATGCATTATGGCACCCTATGCATCAGAGTCTGATCAATTTAGTAACTGCAGTTACAAGGATTATTTCCACTATAGAAACACTGACTGTCTATTTGTCCCACCAGACACTAATACAACGTTTACATTTGAATCCTGTGGTAACAAAAGAGTGGAAAATGGAGAGCAGTGTGACTGTGGTTCAGAAACACAATGCAAGTCCGATTCCTGCTGTCAAGCTAATTGTATGTTGCGCCCTGCAGCTGTTTGTGCCTTTGGACTGTGCTGTGCTAACTGCCAATATCGTCAGCGTGGAACTGTTTGCAGAGAGAAGATTAGCAGTTGTGATCTTCCTGAATATTGCAATGGGACTTCAGAGCACTGTCCAGAAGATGTGCATGTGCAAGATGGTGCCGAGTGCCATGATGGTGTGTATTGTTATCATGGGAACTGCACGACTCATGATATGCAGTGCAAAATGATATTCGGTAGTGGAGCAACAGTCGCTTCTGAAGTTTGCTTCAGAGAAGTAAATAATAAAGGTGATCGCTTTGGCAACTGTGGCCTTAAACATGGCATTTACAAGAAATGTGATACTGGGGATAGCCTGTGTGGCCGTATCCAGTGTAAAAATATACAAATGCCTTCTTTGGAGGATCACAGTACAGTAATTCACACTTCCATTGAATTTAATGATTGCTGGGGCACTGACTACCACACAAGGATGAAGGCAAATGATACTGGAGAAGTGAGAGATGGTACTCCTTGTGGCAATAACAAGTTGTGCATTAAGGGTAGTTGTCTCAATGTGTCCATTTTGAAATATGACTGTAATGTCACAATGTGCCACAATCGGGGAGTTTGTAACACTCTCAAACATTGTCACTGTGATGTTGGATGGGCTCCTCCAGACTGCAGAAATAGAGGCTATGGAGGTAGCATAGACAGTGGGCCACTTTCAGTTTCGGTACAGGCTAAAGCTAATATGAAAACCACAGCTGTATTTGGAATACTCTGTGTTTTAGGTCTCACAATTGTTTGTACTGGCCTGGTTATCTGGTTCAAGAATGGCCTGAGTAACCCATTTGGAAAATTTCAGGGAAGTGTCCATGCTATGAAATCAAATGATGAAGGAACACCAGTGTAACTCACCTTTAGTAAGAATGAAATATCCATCCAGCATAAGAACAGGAATTAATCGTCAATTTGAAAAACAAAGACATCTGAAATTTCATTGTTTGAAGGTGTCTCCCAGACACATTTCTTTTGGGGAAATTTGGCTTTTTCGGAGGGGAAGAAACGCTCTGATCTGGGTAAAATAGAGTTCACTCAGAGTAAGTCAAGCAAATTTCTTATTTCTAAAGAATAATAAATTGTTTTAATTTTGGATCTTAAAATTCCAAGTTCAAAGTGGAAGGAAAAGATATTTCAGAGGCAGCTTGTCCCAGTATAATGGTTCCTAGTTTCTCTTAATATGCAGAAAGTTGTAGTAGCGAGAAAGCATAATTAAAATCCATCATCAGTTTTTTTTTACTAGTACTTCATTTTTTCTCTAGAATATTTTTATTCTCACTAAGAATTAGGCCAGTCAGTCGTCATAATAGATTAATTAATTTAATAGATTCATTAAATTCCTGAGAGCAATTAAAACTGTCTCCTGCTTGGGCAGGGGGTTACGTGCTTGGGCAGGGGGTTGCTGTGTCTCTCTTGCTTTAAGTCAGAGGATTTCTTTTCAGGATTGATGAAAAGCTGCTTGCTCCTGTCCCACCGAAGCCATTGACTGAAAAAACTGCTACAGATGCAATGAATAATACTGTAGGTGGCTTTCTCTGTAGCCCGATAAATACTTTTATTAACACTTAAGTGAACTCTTAGATGAACTTTAGAATCATCTGAAGCTGCTGATTGAGTCTGCTTCATTTGCAGTGATCATCAATGGGCCTCTGAAGAGAACTCTCCAGGATAGGCTTGAACATGAAGCATATGAGATGCAGGTACTTTGACCAACAGACAGCTATGACAATAGTACATTGGATGTCAAAGAAAGATCAAGAGGCATTGTTGATTATAGGTAATCTGGGCTGCCAACACAGCAATGCACATTGACCTTTCTCTGCCGTGATAAGATTAATGATGAAATTATTATGAACATTCAGTATTGTGAAGCCACTCAGTGACAATTGGAGAAAGACATCTCTGAGGTGGTCCTCTGTTATTCAGTTATAACTTTTATCATCAGTTTTACTATAATTGATACGTTTTAAATAAAATGTTCTTTAGTTTTTACCCCACTGGAAACATTAGGTCTCAGTGTCATCAGTGTACCCATCTACCACTGACTCACACACTGCAAAAAAACACACACACGCAACCATACATTCAGAGAGGGAGAGAGAGACAGACAAAGAGAACAATACATTCATATAACCAACTCTCATAGGCTCCCTTCCCTGCTGCTCTTAATCTGGTGGAGGGTTCCCTTCATTCATTTACCAACCAGTTGTTCTTTGGCTCTTACCCAGAACCAAGAATCAATCCAGTTTTAATGATATCTCAGCAAAGAAATGGAGCCATGCTCATTCTTCCTTTCTTCTTCCTCCATTCTCCAGATACCTGTAGTGCACTTGCCCTGGATAGGTTATTCAAAAAATATACTCAAACTCACCAGTCAATCAAACATGAGGACAGCCCCAGTCTGGCTCCCTCTCCATTCTCCACTATAATGTGGTTTTTAAAAATATTTAAAATAAAGTTTATTACTTAAAAACAAAAAAATCATTTTTACATTGAGAATTACAAACTCTCGGTGTTCGCCAAGTACACGTTATAACACTTGTACACTTGTTTCAACATATACATGCTCAATTCACATACATTCATGCCTTATCTATATTACCTATTTTCATCTTGTTATCACTGTACAGTATGTATCCAATACTTCTCATATTAATAAATACCTCTGGTCTCTGTATTTGTTCCTAGGTCATTTGTAGAATATCTCCCATGTTTTATAATACTCAGTGTCTTCTTTTCCTTTGATTTTTAACGATAGCCTGTCCATCTCCACACATTCTAGTGTTTTAGTAATTCTTTGGGCCTCTGTCAGGATATCTTCCATTTTCCAAAATTGAGCATAGATAATTGTAGCTGCTGTCAATATATGTAGTACTAAGTGCACAACCTCTTTACTTTCTGTGGCAGTATCCCTAATAAAAATAATTCAGGTCTTAGGTCAATAGATTGTTTTGTCATAGCCTTCAAGCATATTTGAATTTCTGTCCAATATTTTTTTACTTTAGGGCATTTCTACCACATGTGATAATATGAACCAGGGATTTTCTTGCACTTCCAACATTTCACCTGATCATTTTTATTCATATTTGCTAGTTGAACTGGAGGGTAGTGCCACCTGTAAAACATTTTATATAAGTTTTCCTTGTATGCCACTGATAGAGTTAATTTTAGATTCCTATCCCATAATTTTTGCCAGTTATCTAAATCTACTGTGTATCCAAAATTCTTGGCCCATGTTATCATATTCTCCTTAACCTGTTCTTCTTCCAATTTAATCGATAGCAAATACTTATATGCTCTCCTGATTAATTTTTCATCAGTTCCTATTAAAATTTGATCTAATTCATTAAGTCTTTTACAAAATCCATATTCTCTCCTATCCTTTTCTTAGCTAGATTTTTGTTGTAATTGAGGCCACCATGATACATCAATCCATTGGGCTCTTAATTCTTGTTGCATCATTAATTCTCCCTTTGTATTTAGTATGTCCTTATAACTTATAATTTTATCTGAATTCAAAACAGTTGGGTATGTCCAAGCTTCTATTGCAGATACCCAGAGCGGTAGGTTAAGATAGTGTTTCTTTTTTATTCTAGTTCAAATTAGCAAAACAACTTCCCTGAGATAGTGTCTCTGAAAGTACTTATGTGTTATGCTCTTGTTCCAGAGAAAAGCATGCCATCCCAGCTGTAGACCGTGTTCTTCTAACGTTAACAATCTTTTATTTTGTAAATTAACCCGTTCTTTCACCCGGGCAATTGTTGATGCTTGGTAATAAAGTTCCCAATCTGGTAAGCCAAACCCCCCTCTACTTTTATCATCTTGAGTTGCTTTCAATTTGATTCGTGGTTTTCTCCTGTGTCAGATAAATTTTAATACAATCTTATTTAGCTCATCAAAATATGATTCCCCCAATTTTATTGAGATAGTTTGAAATAAATATAACAATCTTGGTGAAACATTCATTTTAATTGTAGCAATTCTACCAAGGAGGGATAGGTGCAGGTTTTTCCAATTTTCCGGATCTACTTTGATCTGTGTTTTCAATTTATCATAATCATCTCCTTTAAGTGTCACACATTTTGCTGTCATTTGTATCCCTAAGTATTTAATTCTTTTAACAATTTGTAGTCTCACCGCTTTTGCGAATTCATCTTTTTGACTTTCAGTGAAATTTTTAATCAATATTTTCATTTTTTCTTTATTTTCAAACATGCTACTGCTCCATATTCCTCTATCATCATTATTAATTTATGTCCAGATTCTTGAGGGTCCTCCAATATAAATATCAAGTCATTGGCAAATACCTGTAGCTTGTATTCTTTGCTTTGTCATACCTCTTATACCTCATTCTTGCCTGACCTTCCTGGCTATACTTCTAGTGTCAGTATAAATAACAGTGGTGAAAATGGGCAGCCTTGTCTCGTACCTTTCATAATATTAAAATTCTAAGTCATGTCTCCATTTACTATTACTTTAGCTGTTTGTTTAGAGTATATTGTTATGAGTATATTGTTACTCTCTCTCACAGACACATACATACACATACCCTCAATTCCCATGTACCTGTCCATACTGGGATTTGGTTTGTAGAATAGGGTTGGTTTCTATCCTCTTTCTGCGAAAATGACTAGCTTACTGGCATTGTTGAGTATGATATTGGTTAAGATTATTCAAAATGCAGCTTCTAGACAGGCAGGTCCTCAAGGCTTCAGATATGCCTCTTATGACATGATCATCCCAAGGAAGCTGTTTCTGAAGTATGGGCAAGAAGAATCCCAGCATGTGAGCTAACTCCTGCACATTGAAGGCAATCCCCATGTGGTGTTCCTGAGGCAAAGAAGGAACTTCATCCCTAAGGTCTTTCCTGTCTTCACCTATGATACAGCAGGAGATCTCTAAGGGGAATCATCCTTTTTTTTGTAAAGTTTTTTTTAATTTTTAAACATACATCAATATCATTTCACGAATGGTGTGATGTCTCAGTGTCATTCATTTTGATGCAAAACCAGTATTAATACAATTTAAATCTTTAAATTTTTAATTTGTTAGTTAGCTCCAGTATTCAAAAGTTATACCATTAGACATCCTCCAGGTTTTCAAAGTTGATCCTCTAGTCACCATAAAGTAGATAAATATAGAACAGTAAATAATACAGCAGACCTCTGGTGTTATTCTCCTCTTATCAGAATTGTCCAAGGTTGCTTTATCCTTTTAGAAGTATAGCATAGCATATATCCATTCACCAGTAGATGGCACCTTCAGCTTAAAAGTCAACTTTAAAAGTCTGCTTTCAAAAACCAACCTTAAAAATCCAGTTTAAAACTATTCTGCCAGTTGTCTCTTATTTGTCCTACTCCTACCAGACACTAACACAACATTTACATTTGATTCCTGTGGTAACAAAAGAATGGAAAAGGGAGAGCAATGTGACTGTGGTTGAGAAACACAATGCAAGACTGATTCCTGCTGTCAAGCTAATTGTACGTTGCGCCCTGTGGTTGCTTGTGCTTTTGGACTAACTAACTTTTTTGCTAACTGCCAATATCGTCAACAAGGAACTGTTTGCAGAGAGAAGATTAGCAGTTGTTAGCATTGCTGGGGCACTGACTACCACACTGGGATGAAGGTAAATGATATTGGAGCAGTTAGAGATGGTATTCCTTGTGGCAATAACATGTTGTGTATTGAGAGTAGTTGTCCCAATGTGTCCATTCTGAAATACAACTGTAGTGTCACAATGTGCCACTCTCAAACACTGTCACTGTAATGTCGGATGGGCTCCTTCAGACTGTAGAAACAGAGGGTATGGAGGTAGCAGACAGTGGGCCACCTCCAGTTACAGTACAGTCTAAATCTAATATGAAAACCACAGGTGTAGCTACAATACTCAGGCTGCAGATATGCCTTGTACTGCCTGGTTATCTGGTTCAAAGATGGACTAAGAATCAGCTGCAACCAATGTGAGCTGCATTGGTTGCCAGTGGTCTTCCGGGTGAAATTCAAGGTGCTGGTAACAACTTATAAAGCCCTTCATGGC